>BQNB010094022.1:0-26219 GCA_026074375.1 Tanacetum coccineum | reverse complement strand
TATAAAAAAGATTTATTTTTTTTTTGATTATTTTTCTATTTTTTATGATTTTTTAAAGTTTTTAATGAAAATAAATGTTTAAAAATACTAAACGTAATATAAAAATTCTAGAAAAATGACATAAAATAGCTTAAACTATTTAAAACCTAAGAAAAATAAGCCCAATGTCACAGCTTATAAAATAAGCCGCGAAATAAGCTTTGACAGCTTATAAGGCTTATTGGCCAAAGTTGTATATAAAGAATTGATTGTGCCAGGGTCTTATGAAAAAGACCCAAGGGCACAGCGGTAAGGAGTAGGGTGTGTGTGTATTTATAAAAGGTTGAGGTGTTGAGGTCGGGGGTTCGAGTCTTGCTCACCCTCGACTTCCACTTCCCTTTTTTTGGTTTTTATAAAAAACTTAAAGAAGAAAAGTTGTAGAGGATAACTTTTTAGGCAACTTTAATAAAGATACTATAAGCTGAAACTCAAAAATAAGCTCTTAAAGAGCTTATGAAAAAGCTGTTTTCAGTAAGTGAGCTTTTGAGCTCTAAAAGGCTATGATTCACTAAAAGGCTTGCACACAATTCATTATAAGCTCAATTTTAAAAACAAAAGCTGTTTAAGAAAGCTTATGATGTGGAGAATCTACTTTTGATAAGCTAATAATCCAAATAACACATTTAACTATCTAAATTCTATGATCTAAGAGGCAAACTCAGCAAAGAAAACTTAAAGCTTAAAAACTTAATAAGCTATAAACCTCAATAAGCTATTTCAGATTCTAAGCTTTTGAAGACTTATCTATCTACTTATATGCTATGAATTCCAATTATAAAAACAGATATTTAAAGCTATGAAATTCAAATTAAGAAACTAAGTCTAGATACTACTGTTTTTGGATTTTTGAGGATTTTTGATGAAATTTAAAGCTAAACTAACCTAAGAGTTTAAGCTAGAAATGAAAAACATTTTTAACCTATACTAAGCTATATGTTAACTATAACCCTACTGATTTTTAAACTCTAAATCCTAAAAACTCCACCTTAAAATGAAGCTAAAAAGACAACAGTAGTAACTGCTGTTACTACTGCTGGTGCAAATGACCAAATGGTTAAATCCAACTTGCAGGTGTCCTTAAGAGACAACCCTGCATTAGACACTCCTATTGAGTGTCTAAGAACACCTAGCAAACAAACTCCAAGCCTAGGAAGGCTTGGATCAAATTTTAACAATCTAAATGAAAGGGAAAAATCCCCTGGTGCAGTAACAAATAGATTCAACCTTAAAATGATATTAAACTTAAACTAATTCTTCAAACCTGCTTAAAACCTAATCAAATGTGAAAATCAAACTAACCAAATTAAATTGCACAATTCAGTTTGACTTTAAGAGGTCAAACTGCATTCATCCAAACACCCCTTTAACTATGGCAGTTTTCAATTTAGCTTATGATTCTAAAATCTAGTTTATGAAACCTTAATACTAGATAAATAGTAGCTTATAACAAACCTAGTGAGCTTATTTAAACAACTAGAAAAGCTAGAAACTAAGATCTACAAACTATGCTAACTATTTTTGGTTTTTTAATGATTTTATGACAAGTTAAAAAGTAAACTATGATCTAAGCTATAAAAGCTAAAAACAGATTAAAGTGCATGATTAGTAAGCTTGTCTAAACAATAATAAGCACAAATAAGCAATAGATAAGCAGATTAGCATAACTAATAAGCTACTTAAGCAGTTTTAAGCTAGAATTTAAAGAACAAAGAAATTAAATGAAAACTTACAAGATGCTTCAGCTAAACAGAAGCTAATTGCTCAAATGAGCTTATCAACAGCTCTGGCTTATCCTAATATAAGCCAGTAAAAGTCCATATGAGCCCTTCCTTAATTGGTTCATCTTCTAAAATCCAAATAGTCAAGGTAATTATACTTATTTTAAATGTTTAATAGATTAGATGACTTATTAAGCTCAAATATAAGCTTATAGACTAGAATGAGCTATGCTGAGCTTATGAGAACAATTAAGAGCTTATTACATTCTTAAAGAATTTTTGGAACACTTTAAGATTAAATGACAATAAAACACTTTTTATTAATAAAAGATCACTGATTACAAGATTAAAACAAAATTACATTTAAAAGAAAGCTGAAATTACATTTAATCTATAAGCTTAACAATAAACTAAATTCTAAAACTACTCCTCAAATCTCTTTTTTTTCTTGTGTGTGTGAGAGTAGCTTATATTTATAGCAGCCAAGTGAACCTTCTAGCCCCAAAGTTTGTTAAACGCTCCTGCCAATCATAGCCGTACAATCCCTCAATCATTGGCAGATAAATCTCATCCGTTAGATCACTTGATATCTCACACGGATTGCCAGCTTGGCAATCCGTGGTTTGTAGCCTTTGTGTTACTTATGAGAGTACTTCTAGTGCAAATTGCCATTTCCTTTGTGCTTCCTTCAATCCAATCGTGGCATTCCTTTTTTGGGTCTTAGCCAATAAGGGCATGTGAATGACGTTTATTGCTGCCAAGGTGTACTTTACCACCTGAATTATCCTTTTTTTCCTTCAATTGGGATTTGCCTCATGGTTTTTACCTGTGGTGAAAAGGTAGAAGACGGGTGAACAGTGGTAAAACCACTTTTCCCGCTTCTTTTACTTATAAAAAGGTGTGTTTCATTGTGTTGACTTGGGTGCGTTTTGTTTGACTTCAAGTATAATAAAAAGAATGGGTCGGGTATGGTGGGTTTTGGGCTTGGATTTGTGTTTTGTTATAAAGAGAGTAACGGGTGTTTAATAGTTAACAAATGTTAACTATAAAGGTTTTTAGCCCGTTAATGTAAAGGGACCATTTATGTAATTTTAGAATTATTGAGGGATTGATTTGGAAATGTTTGAAGTTTTGTCCTCTTGTGATGTTGACTTTGGTTGACCAAGTTGACTGAAGGTTGACTTTTTGACTTTGATAGCTTCCTCTTGGATTTTTGCGTGCTCTTCCATTCTTGTGTTCGTGTTTGCCCGGTTTTACCCATTTTCTTGTGGTTTTTGCTTTATCCGTACCTGCATATACAAAACACAAAAACAAGCATATCTTTGCCATTTTTATTATGTTTTTGGTCTTTATTGGGTTTATTTTGATATAAAATAGATATGTGTTTTCACACATATCGATTATCCACATAGAGCTTTACAGAACAAAGGAATTGTTGATAGTGAATGTTCCAGGCACATGATTGGAAACAAGGCCTACCTTGCTGAATATCAAGACTTTAATGGTGGCCCTGTTTCTTTTGGAGGAAGTAAATGTTACATAATAAAAAACACCCTATTTCCCATTTTCTAAACTTTTTTATAATGTTATTTTTGGACTTTCGTTATTGTTCATACTTTACGGATCATAGAACAAGATGCATTTCGATCCGAGAATGCCCCAAAAAGGATAAATTCATCGTCCCTGACTTTTCACTTATCCAAACCAAGCTTAAAACAAAATTCACAGCTAAATATCAGTAAGATGTGCTAACACTACACATATTTGCAACTTGTGAACTTTAACTCCGACATTTTATTATATCCTAAGTGAGTGTGCTATCTTGAATTTCAACCATAGAATCAAAGCATCTTGCAAACATACTATGCTTTACGTTATACCTTATAATAATGAGTTTTAAAATGCGAAGACTCATCCCATGTAGCCTACTTTCGTCACGGCACAATCCAACCTTACGGCTAAGTGACCAGGCTTTTGACACCCCACAGAGACTAGTATCGGGACTCACGGACCTTAGGTTTCAAAAACTCTCAGGCTTCCCGAATATTCATAGCTTATAAAATAGAGTAGTCAAAGTGCAAAAGCATATTTGAATTTAACAAAAAGAAGTCAATTATTAATTTAAACTTAATTATCTAGACATTTATGCAATTGTAACCCTTGACCTTTTAGAAGGCTGCAACATCGGTTGTGAGCCGGCAAGATGCAACAAACTTTTATCAGTCTCGGATCTTTATTCTTACTATGGGCTTTCTTTAGAAGACTACCACATCGGTTGTGAGCCGGCAAGAGGTAGTAAACTTTTATCAACCCACAACTTTTATTATTATATTTATTTTTTATCATTTTATCATTATTTTTTTATATATAAGACTTCTTTTTGAAAAATTCAAGTATAAATTTGAACTAAGACTAAAATTTTTGCTATATATTACATAAAAATTGTTGATTTAAGTTTAATCTCCAAAAACAGCACGTATATTAATCCGGTTAAGAGCTTATGGGAGAAAAAGCAACAAGTTACATACATGAGCTCTTAAGATTTCCAAATAATCTTTGTTTAGCATCCTACTCATACTTAACTCTATCATTTTTCGTTCTTCGCGAATTAGCGAACGCTTAGCCTAAAAGTTAAGGAACAAGCTAGAGCTCAACACGCTCGATCGGGTCAAAATTTACTCTTATTCTTACCCATCAAGAAAATCAAAATTGTGACAAAAATATTTATTTTATTTTTGAAAATTTTTAAATTTTTCATATTTTTGAAAATTTTGGTGGGAAAACGGGGTACGTGAGAACAAAACAATAAGTAGGTAACATCAAATCGATAGATTCCCTCCCCAAACTAAAACGAAACATTGTCCTCAATGTTTAAGGCGGGTCTCTACGCAAATCTAAGCCGTTTATTAATTATGCAAAGATAAACGTGAATCGATAAGATGAAAGGATATCGGATTTCCCCAAACTAATGGCAAGCAAAGGCTAGGAAGCTCGAGTGGACCGGGACAAAACACCGAACACGAGAGTCTTCAGAAAATTTGGGTTAATCCTGCAAAAAATCACAAGCACAAACAACAAACAGAAAGAACGGAAGAGTATAAGCCTCCTCACACACATCATAAACTAGAAAGAAAAATAGAAAATGGATAAGCATGGGGTGCCTCCCACGAAGCGCTTTGTTTTTGGTAACCGAGTCACATAGCTTGACTCGATCCCTGAATTCATTCGTCCTTAGGGAGAGCAATACATGGAATTAAAAAAACTTCCATTGAAAACACCATCGGCTCTAGATAAGAAAAATGAAAAATGAAGATGTCGGGGTCAAGAATAAGATCCTCACTCCTGAGAGAGATAATAAAAGGAGAATCTTCGAGGTAGGTGAAAAATGGAAGAAAAGTCCAAATGACAAATGTGAAGGAATTGACATCTTCAACATTTAGGGATAAAACAATTTCTTCGTGGTTAAAATCTTCATCATTCTTCATGGCCGTATCGGGCTTAAAATCCAAGCAAACGTCTGGTGGTTCCGGCGGAGGACGAGGAGGTGATGGTTCAAGGATAGATGACTCATTTTCGGGGAGGAAAGTAGAATTATATTCATCTTCGAAATCATCATTCTTAACACCTGGTGGAATTAAATCATCTGGAACGAGGAATATATCGATCTCTTCTTGAACGGGGTCACTATCCTCAACGGGGATATGGTGTAGGTCCAGATTCAAGAAAGTTTGGCGATTCTTGTTAGATTTGCCTTATGGGAGAAGCAATTGGAAACAAAATGCGGTTTATAGAATATAAGAAGGATGGAGAGAGGAGTATGTTGGTCAAAAATAAAGCAAGTTAGTTGCTCAGGGACATAGGCAATAGCGAGGGATAAGATTATGATGAGATTTTTGTCATGTGGCCTAGGATTGAGCCCACTAGGATCTTTTTAGACTTGCCTTCATATGGGCTTCATAGTCTATCAAATGGATGTGAAAAAAGTGTCTTCCTTTATGGCAAAATTGATGAGGAGTCTATGTGTCTCAACACCAGGGTTTTCTAGATCCTAAATATCTCATAAGGTCTACAAAGTGGTGACAGATCTCTATGGGTTACACCAAGTGCCCCCTTTTTTCCAGAGTGGTATGCTACTTTATTACTTTCTTGTTGAAGAATGGATACAGGAAAAGAACTATTGATAGACTTTTTTCATTAAGGAAAACAAAACATGATATCATTATTCGTACAAAATTTCTGTGGATGATATCATTTTTGGTTCTACAAAGAAATCTTGGAATTACTTGTGATATATTTGAGGCATTAATGAAGAGTAGATTTCAGATGAGTTCTATGGGAGAGCTCACTTTCTTTCTTGGATTACAAGTCAAACAAAAAGCAGATGGTATTTTTGTAAGTCATGATACATATATGTTGTAGAAATCCTAAAGAAGTTTGACTTTGTTAATGTTAAGACTGCTAGTACACCAATTGAGACCCAGAAGCCTTTAGTCAAGGATGAGGAAGCCAGTGATGTGGATGTCCATCTTTATAGATCCATGATTGGTTCATTAATGTACTTGACTGCTTCTAGGCCTGATATTATGTTTGCAGTCTGTGCTTGTTCTAGGTTTCAGGTCACTCCAAAAACCTCCCATCTAAGTGCTGTCAAGAGAATTTTTAGGTATCTAAAGGGCAAACCCAAACTGGGCCTTTGGTATCCTAGAGTGTCCTCATTTGACCTGGAAGCCTACTCAGATAGTGATTATGCTGGAGCAAATCTTGACAGGAAATCCACAACAGGAGGTTGTCAATTTCTTGGCAGGAGACTTATTTCTTGGCAATGCAAAAAGCAGACCATTGTGGCTACTTCTACAACAGAGGCAGAATATGTTGCTGCTGCAAATTGTTGTGGCCAAGTTTTGTGGATTCAAAATCAAATGTTAGATTATGGGTTCAATTTCATGAACACAAAAATCTACATTGATAATGAAAGTACTATCTGCATTGTCAAGAATCCAGTATATCACTCCAAAACAAAGCATATTGCCATTAGGCATCACTTCATCAGGGATGCTTATGAGAAGAAACTTATACAGGTGCTTAAAATCCACACTGATGATAATGTAGCTGATCTTTTAACCAAGGCATTTGATGTTAGTAGGTTCTAGTTCTTGGTTGTTACTATTGGGATGATCAATCCATAAGCTGCATTAGTTAAGGGGAGGCAATATGATTTGTTGTATAGTTTGTATGAAGTGTTCAGTGAGCAGAAGCATTTTTAAACATCAGTGATGAATTTCAAGACGTTATTTGGGTGTTCAAGAGTCATTAGGAAGAGATAAAGACGGTATTGAAGTATTGTTGGTGCCAACCTTGTTCATTTTTTATTGGCACAAGTTAGTACCGACAGTGCAAAGTTAGTACCATTGGGCAACGATAGTACCGCTATAGAGACGTTGAAGAAAATACCGCCAAGGGTACAAAGTGTAAATTGAAACGGTTTCATTGATTTTAGGTTTCCTAAACCTATATAAACCCATCTTAATTGCACAGTTCACTTGCGTAATCACTCTCAAATACTTTCTTCAATACAAGCCCTAATCTTTCTCTCACCGACGATCACTACTTCAACAAAAATAGCTGTTCATGAATCATGCCCTAAGCACAATATGGTCGCTTATTTAGAGAAGACTTTACCATAAGCCGTTTGCTTATGGACTAGCCAGTTCTTATGCCTGTTAAGCATGGTGAACTGATGACCATTTGTTGTGTGGTGGTTAGCCAACACTCAAACCCTTCTCAACTCCATTTATAGCATCATTCTTCATCAATCTATTTCTTAATGAATCTTATCAAATCAAGAGCAATTGTACTTTCTCTTTCAACTTCTAATCCCAGATCAAGCATTCTTTGCAATAACTCCTTAGAAAGAGGATATCTTCTTTCAACTAACATATGAATAACAATCCCATCTTCAAGCTCTAGAATGCAAACTCTGCAAGCTTCATACAATCTCTAAGTGATAATCTTCCATTCTTGTAGATTACTCCAGAAATCACTTTGATCATTTTCTTCAGTTTAGGATTCCATCATTATCTTCAAATCTCCCCAAAGAATCAACTCATATCCTTCTAATGTAATTTCTGAGTACTATTCCATCATCAACTCATACAAGTGAAATAAATCTTGCCTATCAAATATATGAAGTACCTCCATCAGATAGTTGAATGCCTTGAAGTTCCCATTGGCTCTGTATATAACAAGATAGACTCCATCTAGTGATGACACCTTGTCCAATATAGTAATGATAGATTTCTTCTCCATTATCTTACTATCTATGGTAGCTTCAAATGTAACAATCTTTAGACACTTTCTATGTTCATCATCACTATCATCATCTGATTGTTTTCTTGGCTTTTTCCTTGCAATCATTTTGATATAACCACTCTTTCTTTTCTTAGTACCTTCTTCTTCTTTACCATCCTCCTTGAGACTTTCATTCTTTGAAGAATCAATTCCTTTTTCATTCATCTCTTTTATCATTCTTTCATCTTCAGCAGACCCAATTGCAATGAAATCTTCATCTAACCTTTTTATCTTTTCATACAGAGCTTGTATTTCCTCAAACTTCTTGGTTTTCAAATGAGAGTGCTGAAAATTTCTTACATGCTTCAATTAGGTCATCATTTGATTTCTTAATTGATTCTTTGTAGGTGGTTTATTCCTAATGGCTTCTAATCTTTGTTGAGCAAGAAATCTTCTTTGAGCAGTAATTGTGTCATGAAGGAATTTTGCTCTTTCTTCTTCTTAAAGCCTTTCAGCTAGAAGCCTATCAGCCTCAATTCTTGCCTTTATATCATCATAATTTCTTATGAGAGCATCATTTGTAGCTTCTTCTTTAGCTAATATTTTTCTTTCTTCTTCTATTTCCCAATCCTCTTGCAACTTTGTAGCCATCTCTTCATCACTAGCAAGTTGCTTAAACTTCTTTTCAGCTTCAGGAATACCCCCAGATTCAGTTTCAGACTCATCTTCCTTTTCAATTTTTTTTCTTCCCTTTATCTTTTGGATCAATCTTTGGAAGAGGCTTTAATGTCAATAATGATCTGGTTGAAGTAGGCCTAGGTCTCTCAATCTTTTCAACATCCTTAAACTCTACTCCTTTCTCCTTTTCTCTTGAAATTGCTTTGGCTTGACTTATGTTGAGAAGTAGTTGTAGAAGTAGTTGTTTGAATAGTTTGAGTAGCCCTTCTTCCTTTAGTTTGATCATCAGTACCTTCATCTGTCCTATCGGTACTATCTTTTTCTTTATCGGTACTAACTTTGGATCCGTCAGTACTAACTTTTGGTTTGTCAGTACTAACTTTTTCCTTGTCAATACTAACCTTTTGTTGAGTAGTACTAAGTACATCTTCAGTACTAACTTCAGCATCAGCATTCTCCTTTACTTTATTCACTACATCTCTTGTCCTCCCTACATCTTGAGCATCTTCAGTCTTCATATAATCCAATGTATATTTAGGAATCTCATCAAATAATGGATCTTTATGAACTGAAGGTTCACCTTTGGCAGACTTCCTCTCCTGTTTAGATACAGACTCTTTTTGCATCCAGTTTTTCTTTAAGGATCTCTTTCCTGCCAACCTTTGCTTTAAGAAAACACTCTTCATCTATGCTCTGTGGTGTGTGATAACAGGTTTGGCTTGCTTCTTAAGCTTCTTGATCTGTGCCTTCAAGTGTTGAATTTCCTTGGCTTGATCTAAAACCTGTATACATAAAGAGATACAAAGATCATAAACACTTTGGAGTGTCATGTCACCCTCATTCCCTGAAAGGGATTTATTACTGGATGACTGACCTCTATGATTCCTACCAAAAACATCTAGAACAGAATCAGGAATATGAGGAGTAGGTAAAGGTCTAGGTGATGGGTCAGACTGAGGCTCAACATTTGCTTCACTTGGGTAAGGAGAAGAGGGTGTAAGTTGTAGTTCAGATGGTCTTTCTGAAGTCGCACCCTAATCCTTAGTTGATTGTACCAACATAGTAGCAAATAAAGGTGTGATTTTCCATAAAAAATGTTCACCCTTTTTAACCATAAAGGAGAAAACTTTACTTGTCAAAGCATTTACAAGAAAATGTTCTAAAGGTACTTGTACATTCACTAACTGTTTACCCAAAAAGATTGAAATAAAACATGGATACATTGCAAACTTCTTCTTTGCATCTAAATGTCTAAGCATACCATCAAAAATTAATTTAGAAAAATTATATTTTTGATTAGATGTTAAGCAAATAACAGCAGTGGCAATGTTAGTGGGAATTTGATCCCAAGAGGTGCTTTTTGAGCTAATACAATGATTCATTGTATGAAATAGAAACCTCCATTAGGGTGAAAACAAAGCTTTATTAAATGTTAACACTGTTAAATCCCCCTCAAAACCCATGAGTTGTATAGCATCAAATATAGCCTGATTAGGGAGTGAGTCTATCCCATCAGCATCATCAAAAAGAAGATCACTTCTTATTGATGCTTCAGAGATAGATACAGGCTTGCCAGCTACTTTGGCAGTAATGTACCTTACATTGTTGATTATTTTGGACTTAGCAGTCAACAAATGTAGTAGAAACTACTGGACTTACAGTGAGTGCATGATGAATAGAGCTTCACGCAAGAAAATCAATAACTTCATGAAACTCTGCAATGCCTTCAGTCTTTTCTAAATAAGCGACCATATTGTGCTTAGGGCGATGGAACAGTACTCAGAAATTACATTAGAAGGATATGAGTTGATTCTTTGGGGAGATTTGAAGATAATGATGGAATCCTCAACTAAAGAAAATGATCAAAGTGATTTCTGGAGTAATCAACAAGAATGGAAGATTATCACTTGGAGATTGTATGAAGCTTGTGGAGTTTGCATTCTGGAGCTTGAAGATGGGATTGTTATTTATATGTTAGTGGAAAGAAGATATCCTCTTTCTAAGGAGATATTGCAAAGAATGCTTGATCTGGGATTAGAAGTTGAAAGAGAAAGTACAGTTGCTCTTGATTTGATAAGATTCATTAAAAACAGATTGATAAAGAATGATGTTGTGAATGGAGTTGAGAAGGGTTTGAGTGTTGGCTAACCACCGCACAACAAATGGTCATCAGTTCACCATGCTTAACAGGCATAAGAATTGGCTAGTCCATAAGCAAACGGCTTGTGGTAAAGACTTCTCAAATCCATTTATGGTTGACAATTTACCAAAAATTATAGGGTTTTCAACTCACCTTGCTTCATGTTGAAGAGTTGGCTAGTCCAAGATCAAACAGTTCTTGGTAAAGACTACTCAAATCTGTTGATAGCTGATAGTTTTCTAAAAACTATATGGTTTATCAATGCACCATGTTATGACAATGAAGCATTGGCTAGTCCAAAATCAAACGGTATTTGGTAAAGACAAATCAATTCCGTGATGGTTGACAGTTTACCAAAAACTGTATGGTAATTAACTTACCATATTTTTGAAATAAAGAGTTAACTATCCCAGAGCAAACGGCTACTGGTAAAGGAACATCAAATCCGTTTGTGGCTGGTAGTTTGCCAAAAACTATAAAGCCAACTTAGTTGGATTGTTGCTGAAAAGATGTTGCAGTGTTGCTGAAAAGACAAAGTTACTAATTATCAAGATCAAGATGTGTTAAAGTGTTTGGATACATCCTCCAAGAACTAAATAAGATTAACCTGAAGAAACATGAAGTTAAAAGAGTTCAACAATCATGTTTAGGGGAGGATTGTTGGTAATTATGTTTTCCTAACTTAGTACCGTTAGTAATAATAGTTAGTATCGATAATTATAGTTAGTACTGACAGTACAAAGTGTTAAGTACTGATCAGTTAGTTAGTACCGTTAGTAGAAAATAGTTAGTACCGTTTAAGAGATATGTATGAGATATTATAGGAAAAGATATGTATTATCTTTTATGCGTTTTGTAAGCCTATTAGGGTTTATCCTTAGTCTATAAAAGGATCCCTTACGGCATAGTTAGTGATATCAGTTGAAGATACATCTCATACAATCATATCTCATAGTCAGTAATCTGTAATCACTTTAACAGATTAATAGAAATCAAGTTTAGATTTTCATTGTTCTTCTTAATACTATTGTGTAGATTCCGCATATATAATAAGTGTTCATAGTCAGTGTTTTCTCTATAGTCAATATGTATTTATACAAGTTGGCTATCACCCTAAGCAGGCTGTAAAGATCTATAAAGATCTGTAAAGATCTGTTTAGTTTGGGACTCACACATCTTCTTCATTAACATGAGCGTCAAGACTAGTGAGGATGTTAACAATAGAATCAATTTTTTGAAAATAATATTCCATGCTTTGATCCCCAAGTTTAATCGAACGTAACTCCACCTTCAATGTATTAGTGCGAGATCTCTTATTATCCTTGACAATATTAGAGATAAGGCTCCATGCTTCCTTAGCAGACTTAGGGTGTGCCACAACAATCCTAGCACAAAGAGAATTAGAAAGAGTAAAAAGTATCCAAGAGAGCACTATCTTATCAACTTTAGTTTCTTCAGGTGTGAGTGGTGCTAATGAATTTGCACTCATTTCATTAATGGGACTATGGAGGTATTTGTCAACCTCATAACTAGCATACAATTATTCAAAGAAAAACTCCCAAGACCCAAAATTCCAATTGTCAAAGAAGGTGATGATGCGTAACCAAGGAGAATTTTTCAAATAGAGGAGTAAGAAGCAATGTGTTATCCGAAATAGTCATGGTGCGAGTTTTGGTTGTTAGGGTTTGTAGGGTTTATACAAAATTGATATGGAGAACAGTAGGAAAAGGAAGTAGATGAGGGTTGAATTTAAGGTGTAAAGTTGCATGCAAATGAAAACCACAAATAGAAGCAAAATTTGTGTGACCTTGCACACGTAATCAACAGTAGAAACAAAACTTTGGGTGACCTTGCACACTTAATTAACAATCATGACCTGAAGCACATTAATAAAATATCTTATGACCTAAGCACAAGAGATCAACACACGAAAAATTTAGCAGAAGCAGATATGAAGGATCGGTTATGGTTTAGGAGGTAAGGCGTGATACCATCTGAGATGGTAGATGGTAGAATGTCTTTTTTTATTGATTTTTCGTATATCCATTAACACTACAGAGTACAAATATATAAGAGGCCTTTACAAGTGCTATTTTGGGGTAAATACTAATTAACCATAATCTGCTAAATCACCAAGCCAATTATGTAAATATTGAAAATGTACAAACATTCATATCTTATGGATGACTAAAAATTCTTTATGGATGACTAAAAATTTTATGGATAACTAAAAATCTTATGGCTTACAGAGGAAAAGGTAGATTCAAGTTGTAAATATTATTATTTTCAAGATTAAAATTTGGCATTGATATTTAGCTCTAAAATCTTTAGGAATAAATGTCGCGAGACTATATGGAAAGCAAAGTAGATGGAGGTTTTGCTGCAAAGTTTGCGTATAGATCATTGTATCCTTTGAGTGCTTCCATGAAATTATATTATGCTGATCAATTCAAGTACACATCTATGCTAGTGTTTAGCCACTTTACAAGACTTATATTAGGTTGTGCACTTGTATACATGCCAAGTATTATAACACTTGTATTTGGTTGTTTTTGTTTGGCATGATTTGCCTATAAATATTACATACTAATATAAAACACTTAAAATATCGGTTTATATCTTGACAAAACCAGTAACGCATTGTGTGACTTAGTGGGTTGCTTATTGTTCATCTGGTCTGTCCAAGGGAATTAAAATACCAAGGGTGTCATAATAATTACAATGTTCTGTATAAAAACATGAATCTAATAATCTTTGCAGTCTACAATTTCACACAAAGCAGTCACAATTTAAAAGTAATCAAAGTATAAATTGGCATTTATTTGTATGAGTGGTGAAGATGTACATGTAAACCTTTTCAGCAGGCTCTCTGATTGCTCTAGAGTATATGAGGTCTATCTTGTTGATCAGGCTAATGTCATTCTAATATGCTTACTTTTGTTCTCTTTCAATTTCTTATCCTTAACTAATCAAAAATCATGGGCATGGATTACATTTTTCATCTTATGTTTCAAAGGATAATTTATAAAACCATACAGCAGGGTATTAAAGTTAGTTATTTTCTGGTATTAGACATCGCCACATATATGCAGCCGAAAAAGTCAAAAGAAAAGAAGTAAAGGATGAGTTAAGTTCTGATACAGGGGATCCAACCAGTAGAAGACCATTGATTAAAACTAGGGCAACCTTGTTTAGGGTTACTACTCGACAACTTGCCTGATATCTACCTAATTAGAATAAGACCCTACACCATCTACAGAAGAGATATTCTTTCATTTTGTATGCTTTAAATTGCATTTTCTTTGTAATTTGTCCCTTTCTATGTCCAACTATATTTACTCAGACATGCTTTGCCTGTTATGAACCTGAATTCTAAGAGTACATGTCTTTGGTGAATATATTTACATGATCATTTGTTTAAGTTGTCACACGCACTACTTGGTGTCTTCGCTTCTTATGTTATGCTTTACCTTACCACACATTATCTTTAAGATTTTAACACATGACCAAAAGATCTATGTTTCTACTTCTTCTTTGGTTTATATTAATAAAGCAAAGTTTCGGTACGAATATGAATATAATTGGAGTAGGAATTGTCCGAGTCCCGCATCAAATGTCTTTTGATATTGTAGATTGGTGGGATTGTTATTCCCTCACCTTTTCCACTTCCACAAAAGGATAAAAAAATTATCTTCCTTTTGATGCTTTTTTTCTAGACTTAGGTAAGATAAGAAAAATCCTAAAGAAAAGTGGTTTAAAGATACCATGCATAACATACATACAGACATACATACATACCAAAACACCTTTTGATGATTACTATTAATTTTTTTGCTTTAAATTTATATTAGAACTCTCTATCCTTTCACATGAAAATTATAGTTTTCCATAATAAACCAGTATATACCAATATTTCTGCATTTGTTATCATGATGTTAATAGAAATGTTGGTGATGTCGCATCTTCGTTGATATTTAAATCCCATTTTTATTGTCCAAATCCCAACTAGGGGTCTATGTTCCGTATGTAAGTGACTTGTTGAGAAGCATGTACAGTTTTTGTATGTGCAACGTATGATTCTATAACAATGTTAACATCGACAAGCATAATATATCTTTTTGTTCATTCTTTTATTTCTATGTAGCAAAAGATTTCATGTATTAGTGAATTAATTTTTGTATGATATTCTCTTTAATATGTTTCACATGTCTAAAGGGACGTTTAAATTTTTTTTGCTTAAATAAAAATTGTTCTTGCAACTAGAATTAGGGAGGTGGTAAAATTATCCCCCAAAATTCAGTGAAGACTGTCACTAAACTGACTGGGCTAAGTACGAATGATTAATCGTGTATTGCAATGGGAGTTTACTAAATCTACTCTAAAAATATAAAGAAACACACACATAAAAACACACAGCAGGAAAGATCTAGATTGTGCAGGAGTGCTCATATTGTTTTACTTACTTTTGTAATTTTCAAAATCTGGCTCGCTCTTGGCCTTTGGACTCTTGTCACGCAGACTCAGTCAGCCTTACTTATGCCATAGGTTCCTGATAAGGTAGAGAGGGAAAAGCCACTTATTATGGTGAGATTGATATGTGGTTTTAGGTCTAGTTCAGACTAACACACAGACGAATTGAAGTATGTGTAGGTAAAGGTCGTTCATGCAATCTTTGTATCATAATTGATTATAAGAACTTATTTCATTATTAGCAATGGCAACAAAACCCTCTGAATAATATGTTTAAGTCATTAGAAGGTTAGAGACACACTAGATTTTTTAGTTTAAGTGATCATGAATCACATTTGCTTCAAGTTGTTGTATTTTTACTTCAACAAGAAGCAAGTTCTTGTTGCGTTGTAACATAACACCAGTCTATTTGAGGAACGTATCTTTAAGCTTCCCTAGGATATTTTTTGTTTTATTTAGGTAGTGTCCACTCTGCTACATTTTTTCCCTAGTATATGTTATCAAATTACATAGCCACTACAATTTAGAATTCCATTTATTGCTTGACTTTCACATTCTTTATTACAATAAAATATTGGATTATGGTGAGATGAAAAACGTTTACAAATTAAGATACACTTCATGATGCACTAACAAACATTTTAAAAATGTTATCTCTAGCTTGTTGCTTATCAAAAGTAGGAAATTACATGTCAAAGTTGGCACATGCGTATATTTTCATGGAGTTATATAAAAAAACTTAAAAAGAACACCAGCAGAAAAGAAGGCCAAAAAGTAACTCTTATCATGTCTGCTTTAACAATTGGAGAAGCATCAAACTGCTGCTTAAGTTTTACTATGGTAACTCTAACTCAAAACTATCATATGGATATTATTCAACACAATTCACTAAACCCATATAGCGTTTGCTCTGAGGAGCAATGACACCAGCTGACCCTTCAGATGAAGGCTCATTATCTCGTTGGCACCGCCAATCAGCTCCTATCCTATGAACACGGCTGGTACACTTGGTGTGCACCCTAATCCCCTAAGTTCCTTCTCTAGTTGTTTTCCCATTGGAGGCTCATCAAGCTCATATACAGCAGGATTAGCTCCAAACCTACTAATCAGTGTCTTGATGGTGTGGCTCATGCAGCAAGAGCTTTTACAGAATATAACCACAGATCTTTCATTCACCAACGCTATAATCATGGCCATTTTTGGAAGTTCTACAATTAGTACTCAGAAAAGCAACACTAAATTTGTTACAGGAATATTGAGTAAGAGTTTGAGGCTATATGTAGAAAACTAGATTTACAGGAAAGCATAGATCTTATTGTGAGTAAATTGGTCTCTTTCTAATGTTATATATAGATAATAGTTCTTGATGTAATTGGCTTGATATGCTTACTTGACACTAAAAAGGAGATTCCTTTTTCCCTATACGGCATCATTTATTAGGCTTTACAAATTGATTCATATTCCGTAGATAACAAGTTGATTCTCCGTATATTGATGTGCTTGATAGCATCTTACATGTTGAATGACGTCTTTAACCTCGATGCACCCTGTAAGAAAATCCGTTATGTTGCTGCTTATGAAAAGGGCAGTATATTATTAGTGTATATGAACATGCATGGATATTTTTTTTTATATTTCTATCTTATAGCATCTACTAAGGTGGAAGATGTAATCTAATTAGGTAGCACCCTACTTTTCTTGATGCATGATTTTAACTAACAGGATGAGGATTTTAGTGATGAGACAAGTAAGCATTTAGAAACTTAAACCATCTGATCAAGTATCTGCGCCTGGAAAATATCATAAACATGAAAACCACTCAGTAATCATACAAATAACTAAGATTTGTTTACTTTATTCATTTGGCTTACACGATGTGCAATTAGAATTATTTGACTCGTTGTGAATGATGCTCATACGAATCAAACTGCTAATTTTATTGATAACTAGGAAAGTAAAGATAAACCCTACAAACCAGAGAGAGACTGCATGCTTTCCCAATGTCCACAGACAATTTAACAAAACTGAATACCCTAATCGACTCTCCTACCTTCTATTTAAATAGAAGTATTCTTGTTCACCAAGAAAACAATTAAAAGGAAACAATATAAAAATAAAACTAATAAAACCCAGACATTTATTAAAATAACCAAAACACCCCCTCAAACTTGACGCTTATACCGTTGGTTGACTTGACCTATAACATTACCCCCTTCCCAAATCACCACCTTGTCCTCAAGGTGGAATTCAGGAAACTGCAGCTCAATGTAGTCAAATTGTTCCCAGGAGGCATTGTAAAGAGGCCTATTCTTCCAGTGAATCAAAAATTATCATCCATCTTTTTTCTCCCTACTTGGACGCACCCCATCTGGGTGAATCAAAGCTGTATCAAGTAACTTAAGTTTATACGCAAGTTTTCCATTTTTTTCCACTATATCAAACGGTCCAAAATATCAAGGGGCAAGCTTCACATTATTCCGATTAACAACTAATGCTTGTCGATATGGTCTTAATTCAAATAAAACTTTTCTTCAATTTCAAACTGTACATCCCTTATATGCTTGTCAGTGTTAGTTTTCATAATTTGCTGTGCTTTGGCTAGTTGAACTTTTAATTCATCAAGAACTTGGTGTCGCTCTTCCAAATACCGATCCACTTCAAACAAGGGAGATGGCTAACTTTTATAACGAATCAAACGTGGAGGATCCCGACCATATAAAATTTTGAATGGTGTTGATTTTTTTTGGTAAAGGGTTTCCCCGATAAATTTTATTACACCAAAAACCATTTAAGTATAAGGGATGAGGGTGAGTCCCACATCTCCGCCTGTTACATGGGCAAAGCTACTTCCTAAAAGATAGGTACACAAAATGACTATATAAAAGAAACATAAATTTATTTCTTCTTGCTACCTCGAACTCGGATATCCAAATTATCACATATAGCTTTAAACTCTTAAGGAAGATCCTGAACTTCGCACATATAATCATCGTATGGGTCCAGGGATGGTGTAACACCCCCAAATAGGCACTAGAACACAAAGTGGATTTGGCTACACCAAAAAAGTATGACGATATACATATAGTCACACATGATTTTTTGAGTCTGTGTGACTAAAGGTCGCGTGACCGTAGGGTATATACGGTCACATTTTTGAGTTAGTGTCCGTATCCATTAAAAACAGTGACCAAAACCTTAACATGTGTGACTAATTAGGAACAAATTTAGTTGGATTAATCAGTATTAGTGACCGTTAACATTGTATAGTCACACAAAGCATTTTTTTATATTTAGTCACATACAATTAAGCATAAAGTGGCCAAAAGTGTTAATAAGTGTGACCATATGGTGTTTAAAGTGAAGTAAAAGTGTATTTTGTATGACTATTGTTCATCCAATGGCCACATGAATTTTATATTTGTGTGTCCTTTTGTAATATTTAGTCACACAAAACATGTTTTTTTGTATTTAGTTTCATACAATTATGCATAAAGTGACAAAAAGTGTTAATAACTGTGACCATATGCTGTTTAAAGTGAAGAAATGTGTATTTTGTATGACTGTTGATCATCCAATGGCCACATGAATTTTATGTTTGTGTGGCCTTTTATATTATTTAGTCACACAAAGCATATTTTTTAGGGTATTTAGTCACATACAATTAAGCATAAAGTGACCAAAAGTGTTAATAAGTATGACGTGAAGAAATGTGTATTTTGTGTGACAATTGATCATCTAATTGCCACATGAATTTTATATTTGTGTGGCCTTTTGTAATATTTAGCCACACAAAGCATGTTTTTTTGGGTATTTAGTCACATAAAATTAAGCATAAAGTGGCCAAAAGTGTCAACAAATATTACCCGCATATTTACCACAATATTACAGGTCAAACCATAATAAAATAATTTACAAAATGTGCTAAACAGATTAATTCAAATTAAACTTCACAAAATATCAATCAAACATTCGAATTACAAGTTCAAGATAACAAAATGTCTACGATGCTAATATCTGATATCCAACAGATTGAGGAAACGGTTTAGCAGTTGAAAGAAGAGACTCTAGCAGAGCATCAAAACCCGTGTTTGTCACAAGGAAGCCTACTTCCTTGGATAGTTCACTTAGCAGCGTCTGCGCAAGATTTCAGTATCCAAAAATTATTTCAACTTTCAAACTTTCAACTGTAGCATAAAATGAAAATTAACAAGAGACTTACATACCTTAACGTTAATAGTATCATTCATGATAAAAGAAGTGTTTGTGGGTCAACCCAGCAAACTTTTGACCAGCAAGCAAAATTACTAGTTTTAACGCGAACCCATTTTCTGACCCATTTTAAACCAACTTGAATCCCACAGACACCAATTTGTCACATCTAAAAGGGAATCCAGAGTCGAATTTATACCATTCCTAAAGCTGGAGGCATTCTGTATCCCAAAGCTGCTAGAAAATTTTCATTAAGATTTACCTTATAAGACTCGTCATCATCAGCTTTTGGTCCCTTTCCTTCTGAAGCTGTAGCCTCTCTCTTTTTGTTATGTTGCTTCACTTGTTCTTCTAACCGTCCTCTCTATTACAATATGGTAGTTATATATCAGTTTTGTGCTTTTTTCCAGTAAATAACGCAACAAAATAATAATAATCAGGAACCATGACCAGTGACTATAAAATATACATGGTCCAAAGGATTAGTTAATTCAGAAAATGCATTCCTTAACTCACTGCCACAAATGAATAATTAAAATCTTTATGTTAAACCTGCATGCCTCTACCAAAAAAAATACTGAGAATTAAATCTAACGAGATGGAAAATAACCCGCGCGTTGCCGCGGGGGCTAATTTGTTGCTGCAGTTAGTTTTTGTTATAACAAATTTTTTGAAAATGACTAATTACAGGTAGTAAGCAAACATTACAACCCATATACTAATCATTATTGCAACACACATTGACCCTTATACTTATTGTATTCAACCCATTCAAAATGTAGCCCATATAAGCAAAAAGAGCATTTTCTTATAACAAATTTTGTCTATAGAGCGATGTAACTGAGGAAGAGTACGAATTTTCCATTTCTAACCACAATAGGGTAGGGGGTGGGGGATCCCCTCCCTACCCCTATAATGTTTTGATTATGGTGTAACCTTTCTATACCATTCAATTTTAATGAAAATTACTAATGCTTAAAACCAATCAAAGTCTACGTAAGAACAACCAAATGCCTCTCGCTAGTTAAAATAATGTTGCTGCTACTTTAGTTGCTTTATCATTCCTAATTTCCTACCATTAGAACCTGGATTTCAAAATGTGTAGGTCCTATGATGGAAAACAATACTCGTAGTATATACAAAAATGACACATGCAATTTTTTGTAACATGCCTTCATAAATCAACAATCAATAAGGTATGCAAACTAACTACAATCTAAAAAAATTACGTCAGTGAGATCGATGCAAATACTTTGTTAATATTAATAAAAATTACCTTCAGGCTGAAAGTAGAAGTTGCTCGGCATCTAACAGCTTGTTCTTTTCAACCAATGCACATGTAGTATTATATGCCAACTCAAAGCTGCTGGTTGCCTTAACTCGCATGGCATCTATAACACCTTGAACTTCAGACCTCTGATATCATCAAATAACGTCATACTTTACTATCATTTATCCCACGTATTTTACCCACTTTTATATAATTATTGCAAGATATTGGTACTTAATTGCTTAAAGTTTATTATTGTAGTAATTATGGAGTCACTTGTGAAAAAGAAGCTAGAAAGCGCAAGTATTGGAGCTTAAACAAAGACATTTTAAGAAGAGTTATATCTGACTACACACGCCATATCCAGAAAGGAAGATACGACGTATCAGCGCCATCTCAGCACAAGATAAACACGTATATTTAAATCCATATCCAGCGTATCACTCATCCTCTATACGTCGTATCCAGCTGGTCGTCAGTTAAAGATTTGCAGTTAAGTTGATTGATGGCAATTAATCGTGATTGATTTAAACGTAGTACGCTCTCCAAGGATCAAGACCCAATATGTCGTATCCTAGATATTTAATACGCCGTATTCATTGGTCAAAAGTCAAAGATCTGCATTTAATGCAGTCAACAGTCAACGATCCTGAAATTAATATAATTAATGGTCTTGGTCAACAATCAAATCAAGCACTTAATGCCATTAATGAGCATGGACCGTACTTTAAGGAAGCCCTATCAATACGCCGTATTGATTGCATTGAATATGGTGTATTGACCAATTTCCAGACGATATAAATACAAGATCTTAAACTCAGTTTTAGGTGCGCAAGAAAATCCCAAAACCACCAAGTCGACTCTCAGATGTATAGAAGAGCCAAGAAGGTCATAAATGAGCCTCAAGATCATAGGAAAACTCTTTTAATCTTTGCACAATCGAATACGCGTTCGATTGAGGTTTCTTTATTTTAATCATTCATATATCAAACCGTGTGTATTTTTACAATGACTATGGGCTGATACCTTTAGGTATCAGCCATGTTTATGAAGATTTTTTGATCCTAATCCTTGATCGATTCCTTAGATTGTCTAAGGTTAAATTACCTTGGATAAATCCAAAATAACTTGTTGTAAAAACTTTGTATGTATACTAAAGTGTATGCGGAATCTACACCTTAATACCTAGAAGTATTATGAAAAAAACAGTAATCTTGAACAAACCAAGATATAACCAAACGCTCCAATATTATTAGATTAATAATACGAGTACTCTTCACTAGTACTAGGGTTTACAACCTTGAAGCTTTTCTGAATCGACTTGACAACTATGAAAACTTATATGCAAAACTGATATCTCAACTAATGCCCTAGAGCCTCCTTTTATAGACTAAGGAGTCTTAGTCGGCTTACAATAAATTCCTAAGATATCTTAATCTTTTTTAAACATAAACGTAATCTTTTAATTAAATACATTATGTATATCTTGTACATAAATATCTCAATACTTATCTTCACAAGTATTCTTATTCTCCAAACAATCTTTATCTCTTTAATTCGTTTTTATCCTCTTGACAGTAGAAAGTCTTCAAGCAGTTGTAATCTTTTCATCAGCAGCACTAATAAACATAAGCAGTAGTAATATTAGTACTAGTAGTACTAATATACACTAAGAGTAGTAACTTGTACTAGCATTCTTAACATTTACTACTAGCAGCACTAACTACTTAGCTTATATTTTAGTCTTCAACACTGAACATTCTTAACTTTAACTAACAGCAATAATTTTATGCTATCAGTACTAAATTATACTAACAGTGGTAACTAGCAGTGGTAACATTATACTACTAGTACTAACTACTTAGCATAATTTCCATTATGTACCTGAGCAGTTGTAACTTCTAAGAATCCTTAAAGTCTTTTAAGTCCCAACAATCCTCCCCTAAACTTGATGTTCATCTTCTGAATCTTCAAGTTTCTTCTTTAAAAGTCTTTAACATACTCAAGAAGATGCATTCAAACCTTTTATTAACCCTTTTTCTCCTTTACCATAAGCTTTAGTAGTTGATAGCACATCTCATTCAAATGATCAAACTGAAGTTTCTTGTTTAGCATATTGGTGATTGTTATTGGTGTGAGGGGGTATCTCTTTTCAACCAACATGAAGATGTGCATATTTCCAAACCTGACAAAGTGTACTCCACATGAATCATACAACTTCTAAATCGTTACTGTATATCCTTGTAGATTTCTCCATACATTACTTTTAATGTCTGGTTCAAACATGACTTTAAAATCTCCCTACATCACTATTTCATGTTCATCTTCAGGCCTTATATCACCATGCTTTGTTTTGACTAGCTTCCAAAGAGTCAGCAAATCTTCTCTGTTAATGCCCTGAAGCATTCAAACCATTGAAGAATATCTCTTAGAGCTTCCATCTGCTCTTATCAACTGATAATGCACCATTATTCCTTCTTTAAGAAGCTTGTAATCAACAATCATAGTTGGTTTGATAGAAAGTGGTATAGCATCAATTGCTATATCTTCATCCTTTTTAATTACCAAATGCTTTTTCTGCTCAGCTTCATCATCTTCTTCAACTTCTTCAACTTCATCTGACTCTTTGTCTTCCTTCAGTCTTTGTTTCTTTGAAGATTCTTGTTGTTGTTCTTTCCCTGCTCTTTTCCTTCCAAGCATCTTCTTTCTTCTGCCTTTAGCTTTCTCCTCACTACCTTCTTCCTTCTTTTCATTGCTTTCCTGTGCCTCAAAACTCATAGCCACAAAAGTATTTACCCTCTTCATCTCCTTGTCAAACAGCTTTTGAATTTCATCATAGGTCTTTCCCATTAACTGTTTGTGTTTGTATCCATTCATGTGCTTAAGATAGGTAGACATTTGAGTTCTCTTTTGTGCCTTGGTAGGAGGTCTGTTTCTCTTTTCTTACGCTCTTAGTTCAGCAAAATGTTTTCGTCTTTTCTTCATTAATTCTATAAATTGTTTTCCTTTTTCTTCATCTGTCAACTCCTATCTTTCTTTTGTTTGGAGTCTCTCAGCCAGTAATCTATCATCCTCCATTATAGCTTGTGTATTTTCCCATGATTTAATCAATGCTATGTTGGCTTCTTCTTGCTTTTGTCTTTCAAGCCTTTCTTCTTCTATGATTTCAGCCTCCAACTGAGCTTGAACACCTCTTGCCATTTGCTCATCAAGAACAACTTGATCTTTTCTTTTTAAAGGAATTTTAGGCTCTTGCATGATACCTTTTCCTTTGTCTTTGACTAAGGGTTGTGTGACAGATACTGTTGGTTTAGATACGGATACCTGCTCTTCCTGGTCATGGAAAATAATTCCCTTTGCCTTTGGTTTAGCTGCCTTGATTTCCATTAAAATCTGAGCCAAAGTTTCTTCAACAGTTGTAGGAATTGTAGGAGCAGCACTATCTTCAACATCAACAATAGTAATTGCTTCACCAGTCTTTGTACTTTCCTCTTCTTTCTCAACAGTTGAAACATCCACAAACACCTCATCATCATCTAGAACTTCAGTATCAAACATTAAGTCATCATCATGCCTTTCTAGAGTTTCATCAACTAAAGTTACCTCAACATCAGCATCAATATCTTCAATACTCCTCCCCTGTTTGGATGCATCTTCATGATCACCCAAACTCTCCTGATCTTTAGAGGACTCAACTCTCCTAGACATACCAACTTTCTTTAGGCTCTTTAAACCTGTATTTCTTGACTTCTTCTTCATTTCCAACCTCTGGACCCTCTTCTTCGAAGCAGCAATCTCCTTTGCTTGAGCATCCTTTGCTTTTTCTAAATCAAGAACCTGTGCTTGTAATTTTGTACATAAAACCATCAAATTATTTAGTTGCATGCTATCCTCACCACTAGGTTGTGGATCATTGGAAGGTGTAGATACACTTTCCTCATGCTCTGTCTCATCTTGAGGAACCTCTGCCTCCTTTCTTTGTTTTCTCTTAGACTTTTGCTTCTGCTTAGGTTGAGAGGATGTAGATGGTTGATCAATAATATGTATTTGATTAGAATCAGTTGGATGATCTGAATCCTCACCCACTTCTTCATAAGCTTGAACCATCATAGTATCAAGTAAAGGTTTTATTCTCCTAGAAAAATCCTTACCAGCTTTCTTCATATTAGCAAAAACTTTCTTTGTGTGGAAGGGATTAACAAAGATTGTTAGCTATAAAATATGTCGGCTAATACGAAATTACATTAGTTTATATTAACCGGACACGCAGGGACTAGAAATGTCAAGTGCAGTAAGTAGATCGTGTCCCGGGGTATATATATCCCCTCCATACTTCCATGGAAGGGTGAGGATAATCATTTGTCTCATAAGTGTGTGTTGTTTCTCTCTCTAGAAAACACACACACTCTTTCCTTTCTTTCTCTAATAATATGGCAACTTATTATTTCTATCCTCCCCGACCTCCGGATCATTCATTTGTTAGTGAAATCTTATCGTTAGCAATTGGCATCAGAGCTGCAGGGGTGTATCGTATCGTGTGTTTGTTGTCGTTTACTGTTCATGTCCGGTTACTGTTCATATACTGTCTCGTTACTGTTTATGTCGCGGTACTGTTCATTTATTTTTTGGTTTTTTTTGTGAAAATGTCATGAACAAGTTAATATATGGTCTTATATATTTCTGTTTCATTTTCTGGTTCAAATCTGTTACTTTTTTGGTGCTTAAAAGACAAGAAACAAATCTGGGTTTATGCTTATTTCTTGGTTGCGTTTTGATGAAAGAGAAAAAAAAAGTAATGAACACAGATCCGGTTTTTATGAAAAAAAGTACAAAAGTACAAAACTTACAGTTGCGTTTTGTCTCAAGTATGCTTGAGTTTTGGTAACTTGCGATTTGTTAATTGCATTTTGGTGTTGCGTTTTGATCATTGAAGACCAATTATCATGAAAATAGAAACGTTACGCTGCCCAAATCTCGAAAATCATTGCGTTTTGTCTAAGACACCAGACTGCGTTTTGACTAGCAAGAAAAGGGTTGCGATTTGCTTGGTTGCGTTTTGCTACCCACAGCCAAACCGAGTCAACTCGGTATTTACCGAGTTGACCCGGTAAAACTCAACCGAGTCGAGAACCAAACAAAAAGAACAATAATGAAGATTAAGATTAAATGACTCAAACTAAACCTGCACCACTCAACAGCAACAACATCGTCATCCTCAAATCAAATCCACAGCTTCACAAATTCATCAATTACAAATCCAACAATTCCACATATCTAATCCTAAACAGCCCTCGTCACAAATTCAATCTTCCATCATGACTCAAAAACTAAATGAATAATCAATGATCTCAGATCGTGTTTCGGTAGCATCTTAGAAAGATTTGTCAAGACCAAAAAGATCTATCTA
>BQNB010094021.1:0-19163 GCA_026074375.1 Tanacetum coccineum | reverse complement strand
TTAGTAGTAAATTTTTATTTCAATAATTATATCACTTAAAGGTATGAATAAATAAATGCTTAATGCATTTTATGATCAAAGAAAATTTTTATTCAACCTCAAACTTTTATAAATTATTGTAAACATTTTTATAAACATTACAAAACATTTTCTACAATTAAAAGAAATGTTTTATTCGAAATAAACATTTTAAAATTTAAATTTTCGGACCTAAAACGGCTAGAAAAGTTCCAGAAAATTCTCCCTACACAAAAGACAAACTGGGGAGGCCCTAGTCTAGGGCGGCCCCCTTAAATACACGGGCATCCCCCTTAAATACACGGACATCCCCCAGTTTGTCCTATAAATACTGGACTTTTCCCCACTATTTTCTTACCTTTTCCACTCATTCTTTCTGCCCATAACAGCCCACATATCCTCTCTAAAATCCTTTGATCATTTAATCATAAAGCTTTGTTTCCAAGTGATCTAAGCTCAATTCCTCAAGTGAAAGAGAAGAATACTTCCATCATCAAGTAAAGAAGTATTACACCTTTTTGTGTTGTTTCAATGTTATTGCATTCATATCATAACTTGTAAATCTTTTGTAAATCTTGTAAAGTTATGTAGTTGCTAGATCTTGGCGATCTTTGTAAGTATAGTTAGATTGTGGTGATCTTACCAAGTAGTGCTAGATAGTTGTGATATAAGTAGTGTTGTGAAGAAGTCTTGAAGTTGTGAAGAAGTCGTGAACAAGTCGTGAAGTTGTGTTGTGATAGATTGGTTCTAGCTAAGATTAGAACTCAACATTTAGCTTTGTGTCGTAAACCGGTGTAAGCAACGTTGTGTACGGTTTTCTCTGCCATAAGGGAGCTTGTTGACATAGTGAAGAAAACTCTTGAGTTAGGTACTGGGGAGTAGAGTAGGGCAAAGAGGTGCTTTGTTGCCGAACCACTATAAATCCTCGCGTTGTGGTTTGATTGTTCTTACTCTTATCTCTTGTCTTGCATTACTTTCTCATACTATCTTATTAATTGTTTAGATAGGTATATTGTGCAAGTACTGAATTCACATAAAGTCGAATCTAGAATTTTTACAAACACTTTAAAACCTTAAATTAAAAAGCGGTAAACTATTCAACCCCCCTTCTAGTTTTCCACATATTTAATCATGTATTACTCTTTAGATTGCTTCTCCTAGTATTGTCGCTTTGTCACACTTGTGATGATCTATGTAATTATTTCCTAAGTCATGAACGAATTACACAAACCCGCCGTCTATTTAATATTCCGTTAAGGCAACGCACAAGTAAGGTAGTTAATGTGTCATTGTGTGGTGTTCATTTATGATAGTTCAAGTTTTAAATTTATATTTTGCTGACTAAACCAAAAACAACACTTTAACGGGCGGTGTACCCGATCGGTAGTAGTTTCGTGGTAAGTAGGGTGTCAAACACTTGAAGCGAGGTTAAATCTATCAATTTAATTAATATCTTGGTTATCTAATCTATGTTAATTCTACTCTAATCTAAACCTATGTTTAAACCTATGTCACTCTAAATCCTAATTCTAATGGAAAAGGCGGGTTTTTAGCCTGAGACTGGCATGGTTTGGTTGGTGACTACAATCAATTCAAAACACTGTTATCCATGCAAGCTAATTAACAAAGGATGAAAGAGCAGTCGAACCTTATATAAGAAAACTGTATTAACCATCATTAATCCGATTAGAACGTTGGTTTGTTTATTAAGTGCAATGATTTCTTCTCTCGGAGTGTCATATCATTCTTAAGACTTAGGGGTTACATCATCCTAAGACCTAGACACATTAATTCTGTCACAACTAAACCATCCGCATAAAGCATCCTTATTTGCTGATTATAATCTATCTTAGGGATTAAAGCAATGGTGATCTTGTTAAACCCTAGCTCATAGAGACTTTACACACTTACCGCTTAATGGAAATCTATACACTAGTAGTCCACTTGTCCAATTATACAATGGAATCACAACATTATTTGTTGAATTATCTAGGTCACCTGCTAGTCAACACGATCAATAAACCATCAGCAATATGCAATTAACTAGTTAAGCCCGAAGCGTATCCTAGACACAGACTTAGAAGGACAATATTTCTGTAACTATTATTCTAGATGTATAAATTACTATATGGAGAGCTATCCCGGACTCTAGATCCGCTTAGTCCACTTCACTAGATCCAGTTGAATGATAGGTCGCATACAAAAGCGCGTAAACAAGTATAAATTGATAAATATAAACAAGCACTCAACGATAAATCAAGAAATCGATATAAACAAATACCAAACGTTCAAATCTTCATAATAATGGCTAATACCCAAAGGTACTAGCCTTCAAACGTCATAATAAATACAAGAGCAATTATTTAGCCAAAGTAAACTAACCGAGTTAACGAATGATACCAAAAACTGAACGATTACTAAAGTATATGGAATTACACGTTGTCTTCTATGGAATTGAATATGTTGTTCGGCCTCTTCTGCTCTTTTTCTCCTCTGAAAATTGACTTTTGTGGTTTAGGTATCGAGAATATGATTTAGCACACTTAAAACTTATTTTTGAGTTTTCTATTTATAAGGTCTGAAAGTCAGTTCGATACGGCGTATCTAATGGGTTGGATACAGCGTATTGGGGATTTCTTAGAGTAGGGACCATGTTTGATATCTTACAGAATATTATATTGATTCCATATCTTGAATACGGCGTATTGAGTCCTTTGGATACGGTGTGTTAGTCTTTAATCTTCTGTGGTCTTTGGTGAGTGCAGGCACGGATACGCCGTATCTTCTTGATGGATACGGCGTATTGGTCTTCAGAATAGTAATCTTCAAAATATCTTCATTTAAGCTCCAGAATGCGCGCCTTTTGCTGTTTTTCACCAATTACTCTATAATTACTTCAATTCTTAAATATAAACGATTAAGTAACAGTTCTTTGCAATAACTATACAAAATGGGTAAATATCGTGGGATAAATGATGCTATAAAATAGACGTTATTTGATGTCATCAAATATCCCCCCACTTAAATCCTACTTGTCCTCAAGTAGCTTTTAAAAGTTTATAAAAATGTATCTCTAAGGATATTTTCTGTTAAACCACTTATTTGATCTATTACAAGTACACAATAAAACACCTCACGAAATAGAAAGATGAAAACACTCAAATCACTCAACTAATCTATGTGATAACATGTAACTAATTCGCTTAATTGCTCAGTCGTGACGAGTATTCTATCATAAGCTTGACAAGGATACACATCTCTACCACTAAAGCTAAGGAGTAACAAGTTTATAAAGGTAAATATAGGTTTTTTGTATGGAAAGGCTTATGGTTGATCATTCTACAATCTTTTACTAGAAGTACCACTCCAACAAGGCAGCTGAAGCACACATACATGGCCGTAACGACGGAATATATATGTGTGTTTGATCACATCCTCATTCGAATTTAACCAACGGTTAGGATGAAGAATGATATAGGGTACGAACCTTCTAACTTACACCAAAAGTCGTAAACCAATGAGGCAGCTAAGACATGCATACATGGCTGTAACGACGAAATAAACATGCACGCTCAAATAAGTTCTCATTCGCGTAAAACCAACGGCTAATCATCAGGTGAGGGGGAAGTAAATTGTTGTTAAATAAATATCAAGAAACAAATAGATTAAGACTTAAGATACAAGTTGCTAGACACTTTTTTCCTGACCATTACCATGATTAAGACACAACTATTTACAACGTCTTGATCATTGATCAAAAATAACAACCTAAGTTGGCGTTCTCGTAACGGTCAACTTCACAATCATCCCAAAACTTTACAAACTCTACAAGGCAAGTGGCGATATCTTTCACTTTGTACCATACTTTACATCGTTGATTTTTTAGACGTATCAACGAATAATCGTTCCTTCGTGTAATTCCTTCGGTAATGCTCTTTGAGAAACGATTATCTTTAAACTTTCTTTATTTTTTTTGTATTTTTTGGTAACTAAACTTTAAATCTTGGTGTAGTTTCACCATCTTCACGATCATAATAATTTCGGATAATTTTTTCGATAATTCTTCGTTCTTCGGATTCACCATTAACTGTGATGGTAGTAAAATCACATGAGTTTTGACTACTAATATACATTCTCTTTTGCAATGTGCAAATTTCTAACCGCACCAAAGATAGAAAATGACACAAGACTCGGGAAATATAAACTTTACACTTTAAGCAACTAGCAACTGTAAATTAAACTTAATATAACAGGGTAGGTTAAGGTGTAAGGGTGTAACGAAACAAATAGTTGGTATAATTCCTAAAGGATTGACTCTACGGGTTTTTCTAGTGGATCTTCACTCTAAATATGAGAGTGGAAAAGGGTTTAAACTGGAGGTTAACTAACCGGTGTAGTTAGTTAATAAGCAACATGTAAAAGAGATTTGAGTGTAATCCTAAAATTTACCAATTTAAATAAGTTACTCCATCTAAATCCATAGTACTTATCATTGCGGTCTCGAATAGATATACCAAGTCAAGTTTTAAAGTCTACTACATCACCGGCACACTCATATTTTGTGGAATTTGGGTAAAATATTTAGAAACGGAAAGGCTAAATCCTCACAATATCTAACCAGGGTTATTGTGTGCGGGTTTTGTAACATGTAATTTCACAAAAGTATGCTTGAAATTTTTTTTAATTTGACAATAATTTAAGCATTTTAGTGTGAAAAATAGGAAAAGTAAACATTCTAATTCCATTCCCCCACTTGAATTATACAACGTCCTCGTTGTATATATAAAACATTAAATACGGGAATTAAAAAAAATTAGAATGAGAAACTCCCATGATAATTTCTCGGTAGATTCTCCAAGTTGAGTTTTTGAGCAAGATTGTGTTGAACAGCTGCCTTGAAGTTTCAAGACTCCAACACTTTAAGATCTCCAGATATTTAAATTCTCCACCAATATTTGTCGATATTTCTTTCACGAGGTCCTGTATAAAATATAGGAAGAACATGTGTATTCCTATCTTGGTACCTACGGTTAATCTAAACTAAACTAAACAAAATACAGGTCAGTTTTGGTGGATACGGCGTATTAGTTTAGTGAATACGCTGTATTCCAGAACTGACAATAATATTTTTAAAGTGCAATAAAAATAAAGACTAATAACGTCCAGACAATCAATACGCCGTATGGTATGGAGCGGATACGCCGTATTGATGTCTGGGAAGACAGACTCAATAAAATTAAATAACAATCTGGGTTGTCTCCCGGGAAGCACTTTTGTTTACAGTAAAGTCTTTAAGTTAGACTTTTCTTTAGTTTATCACTTGGTGCGCGTAACCATCCACCCTTCGTCCATCATCCGAAAGATTTCCTGGCAAGCTCGGCACGCCTCTTCACTTGTAATTGTAAGATCGTTGTATTCGTCTTATTTTACAACAACATATACTTATTCATCATTGAACGGATATTTGATCATCTTGTATCTTTTTATTTGGCAAACTGGTACCTCACAAGTTTTGATACTACATAACTCATGTCCTTCTTCATAAGTTTGATTTTCATATCCCCTTTCATTATAATCGTGGTAGTAAATCTCATGGCTCTTCCATCTTTTCCAACAATCATTTCTTGGTTCATCATCACTGATCAAGCCTTCCATGATAGCTTTGTTCTTTAAGGAATTGTATTTTAGTTCGTTATCTTCCAGAGCCTCGTACCACTGTCACAATTAAAGCATCCGCATAAAGCATCCTTATTTGCTGATTATAATCTATCTTAGGGATTAAAGCAATGGTGAGGATGGAAATGATGCAAAACTATTTTTGAATTATAAACCGTGATATGTGTTTTTAAGTGTCAAACTATATGATTGTTATGTGTTATTGCTATGTGATATGAATTGTGGTAAGGCATGTGTATGTGAGGATGACATGACCTTGTGTGAGACCCAAACGGACTTAGCTAGTCAAGTGGGTCAGTCTTGCGCAGAGATATTGTGGGACGGAGGGGTACGATCCACCCTAGATATATGTGAATGTATTTTGTGATAGAATAGCCAAGCATATGTGTTCGTAAATGTTGTTTTTGTTGATCGCGGTGTCATAAGTGAGTCTTAAACCTGCTACTCTCACCAATAATTATGTTGACATTTTTAGCATCATTTTTAGGTGAGCAAAACGTGTGAAGAGTTAGGAAGAGGAGTTAGCTGGACCATAGGCTTGCATGCAGAGTCTATGATTTATCTGTTTTAGTTTTCATTTGAACTTGTCATGTTCTGTTCTTCATGCATTATATGTTGGATTTTTGTTTTGGGCGTTGTCATAACACGCTTTGGATCTTGAACTTTATTGAAAGTCATTTTTAGTTTTCTCTATTTTGACGCCTTGTGTTGTGATGATGCCTATTGATCATGCCTTGCGATTCTGCCTTGGCGTGGTGTGACACTTTACGTCCTTAATTTTCTCGAACTCTCCTTTGATAACCTTAGTCATTCTTACTGAAAAATATCCAGAAAATTATAAGTAGAACCAGCGGAGAAAGGTATAAAAAAAATTTGGGCTTAAAATTCAAGAATGGAAAAGAATTTTATCAGAAGATCGATACGCCGTATCCAATAGAATTGGATACGCTGTATTAATCTGTTTGGATGAATACGCTGTATTGGACAGAGAACTGGATACACCGTATTTAGTGGAATTGGATACGCTGTATTCAACTGTCGACCAGAACAGTGTATTCAAGAAAATAAATTAAATACGCAAACAATTAAACACACAAAATATACAAGTAAACAATTAAAGATAAATATACAAAATATAAAGAATATACAAAAATATACACTAATCTAAATTACACTAATCCTAAGGGTTAGATCTAATCTAATGTTAAAAACTAAAATATCAAAATAAAAATCAAGATTAATTTCCACTCCCCGGCAGCGGCACCAAAAACTTGATGTGTTGTAGTGTAGGGTTGTTTTTTTATATGATTCAAGTTTTAAATTTATATTTTGCTGACTCAACCATAAACAACACTTTAACGGGCAGTGTACCCGATCGGTAGTAGTTTTGTGGTAAGTAGGGTGTCGATCACTGAGAGCGAGGTTAACTCTATCAATTTAATTAATATTTTGGTTATCTAATCTATGTTAATTCTATTCTAATCCTATGTTAAACCTATGTCAGTCTAAATCCTAATTCTAATGGACAAAGGGGGGTTTTTAGCCTGAGAGACTGGCACGGTTTGGTTGGTGACTACAATCAGTTTAAGAAACTGTTACCCACGCAAGCTAATTAACAAAAGATAAAAGAGCAGTCAAACCTTATATAAGAAAACTGTATTAACCATCATTAATCCGATTAGAACATTGGTTTGTTTATTAAGTGCAATGATTTCTTCTCTTGAGGTTTCATATCTTTTTAAGACTTAGGCATTACATCATCCTAAGACCTAGACACGTTAATTCTGTCACAATTAAAGCATCCGCATAAAGCATCCTTATTTGCTGATTATAATCTATCTTAGGGATTAAAGCAATGATGATCTTGTTAAACCCTAGCTCATGGAGACTTTAACCACTTACCGCTTAATGGCAATCTATACACTAGTAGTCCACTTGTCCAACTATCCAATGGAATCAGAACGTTATTTGTTGAATTATCTAGGTCACTTGCTAGTCAACACGATCAATAAACCATTGGCAATATCCAATTAACTAGTTAAGCCCGAAGCGTATCCTAGACACAGACTTAGAAGGACAATACTTGTGTAACTTTTATTCTAGGTGTATAAATTACTATATGGAGAGCTATCCTAGACTCTATATCCGCTTGGTCCACTTAGCTAGATCCAGTTGAATGATACGTCACATACAAAAGCGCGTAAACAAGTATAAATTGATAAACATAAACAAGCATACAATGATAAATCAAGAAATCGATATAAACAGATACCAAACATTCAGATCTTCATAATAATGGCTAATACCCGAAGGTATTAGCCTTCAAACGTCATAATAAATACAATAGTAATAATTTAACCAAGGTAAACTAACCGAGTTAACGAATGATACCAAAAACTAAACGATTACTAAAGTATATGGAATTAAACGATGTCTCTTATGGAATTAAATACGCTGCTCGACCTCTTCTGCTCTTTTTCTCTTCTGAAAATTGACTTTTGTGGTTTAGGTATCGAGAATATGATGTAGCACACTTAAAACTTATTTTTGAGTTTTCTATTTATAAGTTCTGGAAGTCGGTTCAATACGGCGTATCCAATGGGTTGGATACGGTGTATTAGGGATTTCTTGAAGTAGGGACCACGTTTGATATCTTCCAGAATATTATATTGATTCCATATCTTGAATATGGCGTATTGATTCCTCTGGATACGGCGTATTGATCTTCATTCCTTTTGTGGTCTTTGGTGAGTGTAGGCACGGATACGTCGTATCTTCTTGATGGATACGGCGTATTGGTCTTTAGAATAGTAATCTTCAAAATATCTTCATTTAAGCTCCAGAATGCGCGCCTTTTGCTATGTTTCACCAATTACTCCATAATTACTTCAATTCTCAAATATAAGCGATTAAGTAACAATTCTTTGCAATAACTATACAAAATGGGTTAATATCGTGGGATAAATGATGCAATAAAATAGACGTTATTTGATGTCATCAGGAAGCTCAAGCCCTAAGTCGGCATGCACGTGTAACAGATCCTAGTCTGATGTAGACAAGCTCGGAAGTAACTAATCCCATAGTTTCATTGATTCCGGTGGAGACTCATTCCCGGAGGCCAGGAAAGGAACCAATGCAATTAGATGATACGGAGGAAAGGCGACAACTTGACAAGGGGAAGAAGCTACACAAGTCTAGTGTCGAAGAAAAGATAGTGGTAAATGATAACTACCTAGAGCAGCTGGTTACCATCGGAGGTGGTCTATCCGCTGAGTGCAAACATGCGCTAATACATACCCTCCGAAAGAACATTGACATCTTCGCATGGACTCCAACGGACATGACGGGTATCCCTCGGGCTATAACGGAGCATATCCTAGACACCTATCCCCACATTAAACCAAAGGTGCAGAAGAAGAGAAGTCTTGTTCCAGACAGGAGGAAGGTGGTAACTGATGAAGTTAGTAAATGGCTAAAGGCTGGTATCATAAGGCGAGTGCGATATCCCTCATGGTTTGCCAATCCAGTGCTAGTCAAGAAGGTCAATGGAAGTTGGAGAATGTGCGTCGACTTCAAAGATCTGAATAAGGTATGTCCAAAGGATCTATACCCTTTGCTAGAGATGGATTGGAAGATTGAGTCACTGATGGGTGATGTGCTGTCGTGTAGGGTCAAATTATTGATTACCAAGTTTTAAATTTATATTTAGTTAACTTATCCTAAAACAACACTTTAACGGGCAATATACCCGATCGGGTGGAGTTTTATGGTAAGTAGGGTGTCGAACACTAAGTGCGAGGTCGTTAACCTTATATTCTATCAGTATTTTAATTAATCTAATTAATCTAGTTAATTCTAATTACTTGTTAAACCTATGCTAAACCTAGTTCTAATGATAATGGGGGTTTTCAGCCTGAGAGACTGGCACAACTTTTATGGTGACAATAATCAATTCAAAACACAATAAACATGCAAGAAAATAATCAGAAGATAAAAGAGCGGTACAAGCCAAATGATAGAAAACTGTATTAGCCATATTAAATCCGATTAAATGTTGGTTTGTATGTTTAGTGCAATGATTACTTATCTTTAAGCGGCATATCATTCTTAAGACTTAGGCGGGACATCATCCTAAGACATAGACACGTTGAATCCTGTTACAATTAGTGTATCCGCATAAAGCATCCTTTTAGTTTAATTATAATCTATCTAGGGATTAAAGCAAGGGTGATCTTGTTAACCTTAACCCATCAGGACTTTACCCACTTACTGTTTGACGGTATTTTATATACTGGTAGTTCACTATTCAAGTCTTTATCAATTAATTAAGAACATACTTGTTGAAACATACGGGTCACCTGTCGGTCCAACTAAGCTCATAATTTAAAGACAAAAGATAGAACATTATTCGTGATCCTAATGGTCCAGTAATATAAAACACGATATGGAGAGCTATCCCAGTATCTAGATTACTTGTTAGGTATCACTAGACCTAGTTGAATGACAGGTCGCATATTCAAACACGTAGACAAGTATTAGGTGATAAACATAATTAAACAATCAACGATAAATTAAGCAATCAGATTAAAACAAACCAAACATTAAATCATCATTAAGATGGCAAATACCCAAGGTATTAGCCCATAACCATTGTAATTATACAAGCGTGATCAAATAACTAAGGTAAACTAAAAGTTTTACCAAACGATACCAAAAATTAAATAATTACAAGAGTATAGGAATTACACGGTGTCTTCTATGGAATCGTGATCGATGCTTGACCTTTGGCTGCTCTTCTTCTCTTTAGAAAATTAACTTTTATGTGTATGATATAAAGAATATGATTTTGCACACAGAAAACTCATTTTTGAGTCTTCTATTTATAGTCTCTGAAAATTGATGGATACGCCAATGAGGCCAGTACGGCGTATAGGGGTAATTTCCTTGGAGTGCGCGCTACGTTCTCAATCAATCAGTTATTCTTTCCCAATTTATATTTATTACTGAATATTTGAAGGTTTATCCAGCTAGATACGGCGTATGTAGGCAGTAGGATACGTTGTATTGGGAATTAAGCAAACACGTTTTCATGTGAAGTCCTGATACGCCGTATCTTCTTTTCTAGATACGGCGTATTGAGCAGAAATAAGCAATCTTCAAATATCATCGTTTAAGCTCCAAAAAGTGCGCCTTTTAGCATGTCTTCACAAATCACTCCGTAATTACTGCAATTTACAACTTTAAGCAATTAAGTAACGATTCTTGCAATAATTATATAAAAGTGGATAATTTATTCGGGATAAATGATGGTATAAATGTAACATTATTTGATGTCATCAAATATCCCCCACTTGAATCCTACTTGTCCTCAAGTAGACTCTAGAAATTTATTGAAAATGTATCCCAACCGAAGTTAAGGATTTTTCCGTTAAGCATTTCTTTTGTTTTAATCACCTGTACAAGACCAAGCACCTCACGAAATATGGGAAATGAAAACACTCAGATCACTCAACTAATCTAGGGTGTAACATTTAATTGGTACGCTCATTTGCTCGGTCGTGATTAGTTTCATATCATATGCTTGGCAAGGATACACATCTCCACCACTAGAGCTAAGGAGAAACAAGTCAAAAGGTAAATTGGGTAATTAGGCTTAAGGTTGATCATTCTAACAATCTTTCACCGATAGTACCACACCAACAAGGCAGTTAAATCATACATACACGGCCGTAATGACAGCTATATACAGCTATAATACGATCACAACCTCATATCGAGATTAACCCATGAGTATGATGAAGATGAATAGGTGTAGGGAGCTTCTAAACTTACACTCAAAAGTAATAAACCAAAAAAGGTGACTTGAATCACGCATACAAGTCAATACCGTTGAATAGACATGGGCATGACTCGATTCTCAACGCATCGTTCGAGGTAAAACTAAAGGTAGGTTCTATGAAAGGGAATAAATAGTTGTTAAATAAATTCACAAAACAAATAGATTAACTTGAACAAATTAAGGTACAAATTGCTTAAGAAAACTTTTCCCGATACCTTCTATTGAAAAAACTCAGAAATATAAACAAACACCTCGATCATAGAAATGACAAAGACAACCTAAGTTGGTGTTCCCATAATAGTCAACTTCCCAATCATCCCAAACTTAGATACTTTTACAAAAGTGGTAATATCGGCCACTTTATACAAAACTATACATCGTTGATTTTTATCCACATATCAACAAATAATCGATCCTTTCAAGTATTTCATCTATTTAAGTTCAACGAACCAATTATCAATCTTTCCTTCTTTTTTTGATGCATTTTCTATTTTTCCATTTTTTTCAAAAATAATTCTCGATGCAATTTCACCGTCTTCACAATCATAATTCACCCGGATAATTTTTTCTTTCAACACTTCATCTTCGGACATAATACATAATTGCAAAAGTAGCAAAATACACGAGCTACATATTTTCCCATTGCATTGTGCAATTTCCTGACCTAACCGGAGATAGAAAATGTCACTTTGACACAGGAAATATAAAACTTTACACAAAAGCAACTAGCAACTTTGATTAAATAGGATTAATCTACAGGGTAGGCTAAGGTATAAAGGTGTAACGAAATAGACATTTGGTGTGAAAAAGACAGGAATGGCTCAACAGGTTTTTCTAGGGGATCTTACTCTTATAGTGAGAGTAAGCAAAGGATTACACGGGGTTTAACTAACCAGTGTAGTTAGTTAATTTTACAACATTTAGGCTTTTTGGTGTATTCCTAAAAACTTACCAGTTAAACATGTTACTCCATTTAAGTCCATAGTACTCATCGTTGTGGTCTCGAGTGATATAACAAGCCAAGTTTTAAAGTACACTACATCACCGACACACTCATAATTTTTGTGGAATTTTTAGTAACGTTTGGAAACAGAATATGCTTAATTCTCACAATTTGGTATTAAAGGTTATAGTGCGCGAGGTCATGTAACTAGTAATTTTTACAAAAGTTATGCTAATTTTTTTTAAAATTTGGCATAATTTAAGCATATAGCATATTATTGTAAAAGATAGGACAAGTAGGCGTTCTAATTCTCCATCCTCCCACTTAAATTATACAACGTCCTCGTTGTATAGATAAAACAATTAAAGAAAATGGGAAATAGAATTAGAACAAGGAACTCCCCTGGTATGTTGCTCTGGATGATTCTCCAATTTGAGTTATTGAGCAAAAGTGTGTTGACGAGGCGTCAGAATGATCATACGAGTTCAACACACGTCTTTTTCAAAGTATACCATATCATCGATTTCTTTATAGCAAGGTCCTACATAAAAGTTTAGAAGACAAAAGTGCAATTCCTATCTCGATTATACAATGGTTACAATGTAGGAAAACAAATAAACACACTATACAGGTAGTCAATATGCCGTATCCCAAACCTAAGGATACGCCGTATTACATCATGTTAAAACAAATGTTTTAAAGTTTTGTAAAAAATTAAAGGACTGATAATGTCCAGACAGGTTCGATACGGCGTACCCATAGAGGTTCGATACGCCGTATTGAGTGTCTGGGAAGACATGCTCAATTAAAATTACAATTAAACAATTTAAAAACAACCTGGTTGTCTCCCAGTAAGCACTTTTCTTTCAGCTAGTCTTTAAGTTAGACTTTTTCCTTCTTTTTCCTTCATTCATCACATGCCTTCGTTACAAGCCATCCTTCATCCATAATGCGAAAAAGTTCTTGATATGCTTGACATGTATCAATGTTGGTTTTTTGAATGGTCGGAGCACTCGTGTTCTTTGATGGAAACATACTCATCATCAGCATCGAATGAGTATTTTATCATCTCGAATCTTCTAACACGGCAGGTTGATGGATCAAGATGTTCCTTCTTAAGTTGTTGATTGTCTTGAGTATAACCGGCGTTGTCTGCTCCATAGTTCCTACCAAAGATACGGTTAATATCAAGATAGGGTCATAAGCTCTTTCAGTTTTGGTGTTTGCATATGGTCCCTAGCCATAATTTTCCCAACGAGTGAACGGGGTAACTTTATGAGCATTTACCTTCCACCAACATTCTTCCAGTTTCACTAATACATCATGATCTAGTTCGTGGAAGTTCTCAAAACTACTTTTCAGCCATGCGCAGAATTTCATTACTCCGGGAGTTGCATCCCCCCATGATCCTTCAACTTTGGCTTTGTGCATTAAGGCCTCTACTTTTAACTTTCCATCAACCAATTCATCATACCATTTGTGATCTTGGAAATAAGTCATGCATCCGACTTGAACCATCCCCGGTAGTTCTCCTCCGTTATAAAACCTGTCGATATCTGAACTACACGTGGGCCATTTAGACTTCCCATTTTTGAAACGATATGGTTGGCATATATGATCACATAGTTGATATCGTACCCCGTTATCTGACCATGGTTCCTCGATATCCCTCGTCATATTATTATTCAACTCTTTCCCCTCGTAAGTCTTGATTCCTTGGATATCGAAAGTAAACAGATCCACGTCGATTTTAAGGAGATAGTTGAAATCATTGAATGCTTTACACAAGGGTGTCTCATAGTCAAATAAATTGCCTTCGATCTTGAAGATTTCATCAATATCGTCGGGTTCTACTTTCATCAGCTTCCATCTCTTTATTGTCATCAGAAAGTTGGTAGAATTTTTGAATGAACTTTTCTACTAAATCTTCCCAAGTAGTAACTGAGCCAATACAATCCTTTTTAAACCATTCACTTGCGGCTCCTGCGAGTGAGATAGGGAAGAGGCTAAGCCTAAATTGATCCTGAGTTAGCCCTTTTACTTTGAGTGGCCTAACTATTTCGAGAAAATTATCAATGTGTTTAAATGCGTTTTCTCCAATTATTCCATTAAAAGTATTATCACGTATTTTTACTAAGAATGTTCCTTGTATTTCAACAAAACTCTTCTCGACCATTCTTCCTTTGTTATCGTTCGAGAGGAAGTTCTTTTGGGTAACGGAAATAAATTCATTTGGTTTCGCCATCGTAACTTCTTTCTTCGTTGACGGTTTCCTGAAAATAAGCACAAATGATTAGTAGGATGTGCCCTCAGGGAAGAGAACACATAAAACAGGAAATCGAATACGAAAATTTGCTACTGCTATTGTATCAGGTGATCGATACGCCGTATTCAATTGATTTGAATACGCCGTATAGGTCTGCTGAAGGTCAGTACGCCGTATTGATTTTACAAAATACACCGTATTGTTTGGAAGAACAGATACGTTGTTTAGACTGCATCAATCAAAATGTTGTTTGAGTAGAAGGTTTGATACGTCGTATCCAACTGGTGGATACGGCGTATCAGTTGATCTACCAGAACAAAGTACTTTGAAAGCAATTAAATAATACGGAAATTTAAACACACAATTAAATTAATTACAAACATAATCAAATTATACTAATTGAATTATTCTAAGCTAATGGTTAGCAATACTAATAAAATTAAAGGTTAAACTTTTTCACTCCCCTGCAACGGCGCCAAGAACTTGATGTGCTGTCATGTAGGGTCAAATTATTGATTACCAAGTTTTAAATTTATATTTAGCCGACTTATCCTAAAACAACGCTTTAACGGGCAATGTACCCAATCAGGTGGAATTTCATGGTAAGTAAGGTGTCAAACACTAAGAGCGAGGTCGTTAACCTTATATTCTATCAGTAATTTAATTAATCTAATTAATCTAGTTAATTTTAATTACTTGTTAAACCTATGTTAAACCTAGTTCTAATGATAATGGGGAGGGGGGGTTTCAGCCTGAGAACCTGTCACAGGTTTTATGGTGACAATAATCAATTCAAAACATAATAAACATGCAAGAAGACAATCAAAAGATAAAAGAGCGGTACAAGCCAAATGATAGAAAACTGTATTAGCCATATTAAATCATATTAAATGCTGGTTTATTTGTTTAGTGCAATGATTACTTATCTCGAAGCGGCATATCATTCTTAAGACTTAGGCGGGACATCATCCTAAGACCTAGACACGTTGAATCCTGTCACAATTAATGTATCCGCATAAAGCATCCTTTTAGTTTAATTATAATCTATCTAGGGATTAAAGCAATGGTGATCTTGTTAAACCCCAGCCCATCAGGACTTTACCCACTTACTGTTTGACGGTATTTTATATACTGGTAGTTCATTGTTCAAGTCTTTATCAATTAATTAAGAACATACTTGTTGAAACATACGGGTCACCTGCCGGTCCAACTAAGCTCATAATTTAAAGACAAAGATAGAACATTATTCGTGATCTTAATGGTCTAATAATATAAAACATGATATGGAGAGCTATCCCAATATCTAGATTACTTGTTAGGTATCACTAGACCCAGTTGAATGATAGGTCGCATATTCAAACACGTAGACAAGTATTTGGTGATAAACATAATTAAACAATCAATGATAAATTAAGCAATCGTATTAAAACAAACCAAACATTAAATCATCATTAAGATGGCTAATACCCAAGGGTATTAGCCCATAACCATTGTAATTATACAAGCGTGATCAAATAACCAAGGTAAACTAAAAGTTTTACCGAACAATATCAAAAATTAAATGATTACAAGAGTATAGGAATTACACGGTGTCTTCTATGGAATTATGATCGATGTTTGACCTTTGGCTGCTCTTCTTCTCTTTGGAAAATCGACTTTTATGGGTATGATATAAAGAATGTGATTTTGCACACTGAAAACTCGTTTTTGAGTCTTCTATTTATAGTCTCTGAAAATTGATGGATACGCCGTATTGAATGAGGTCAATACGACGTATAGGGGTAATTTCCTTGGAGTGAGCGCTACGTTCTCAATCAATTAGTTATTATTTCCCAATTTTTATTTATTACTGAATCCTTGAATGTTTATCCAGCTGGATATAACGTATGTAGGCAGTCGGATACGTCGTATTGAGAATTGAGCAAACGCGTTTTCTTGTGAAGTTCAGGCGCTGATACGCCGTATCTTCTTTTTTGGATATGTCGTATTGAGCAGAAATAAGCAATCTTCAAATATCATCGTTTAAGCTCCAAAAAGTGCGCCTTTTAGCATGTCTTCACAAATCACTCCGTAATTACTGAATTTTACAACTTTAAGCAATTAAGTAACGATTCTTGCAATAATTATATAAAAGTGGATAATTTATTCGGGATAAATGATGGTATAAATGTAACGTTATTTGATGTCATCAAATATCCCCCCACTTGAATTCTACATGTCCTTAAGTAGACTCTAGATTTTATTGAAAATGTATCCCAACTGATGTTAAGGATTTTTCCGTTAAGCATTTATTTTGTTTTAATCACCTGTACAAGACCAAGCACCTTACAAAATATGAAAAACGAAAACACTCAGATCACTCAACTAATTTAGGGTGTAACATTTAGTTGGTATGCTTAATTGCTCGGTCGTGATTAGTTTCATATCATATGCTTGGCAAGGTTACACATCTCCACCACTAGAGCTAAGGAGAAACAAGTCAAAAGGTAAATTGGGTAATTAGGCTTAAGGTTGATCATTCTAACAATCTTTCACCGAAAGTTCCACACTAACAAGGCAGCCGAATCATACATACACGGCCGTAACGACGGAATAGACATGTATAATTCGATCACATCCTCATTCGAGTTTAACCAAGGGTTTGAAGAACGATATAGGGTAGGGATCTTCTAACTTTCACCAAAAGTAATAAACCAACAAGGTGGCTGAATCATGCATACTTGGCCGTAACAACATAATAGACATTCATGACTCGATCTCAACCTCGTTCGAGTAAAACCTAAGGTTAGTTGCTAGGAAAGGGAAGTAAATGGTTGTTAAATAAAATTCACAAAATAAATAGATTAAGCCTGAACAAATAAGGTATATAGTTGCTAGTAACTTTTCTCGACCATTCCATGATAAAGACTCGAAATATTTACAAACGTCTCAATCATAGAAATGGCAAAGACAACCTAAGTTGGCGATCCCATAACGGTTAACTTCCCAATTGTCCCAAACTTTACATACTTTTACAAAAGTGGTGATATTAGCCACTTTATACAAAACTATGCATCGTTGATTTTTATCCAAATATCAACGAAATAATCGATCCTTCCAAGTAGTTCATCGAGTTAAGTTTAATGAACCGACTATCAATCTTTCGTTCTCTTTTTTGATGCCATTTTCTATTTTTTTAAAACATAAATCTCGGTGTAATTTCACCGTCTTCACCATCATAATTCATCCAGATAATTTTTCTTTCATCACTTCATCTTCGGACATAATACATAATCGCAAAAGTAGCAAAATACACGAGCTACAAATTTTCAATTGCATTGTGCAATTTCCCGACCTAACCGGAGATAGACAATTTCACTTTGACACGGGAAATACAAAACTTTACACAAAAGCAACTAGCAACTTTGATTAAATAGGCTTAATCTATAGGGTAGGCTAAGGTGTAACAAAATAGACATTTGGTGTGAAAAGACAGGAATGGTTCAACAGGTTTTTCTAGGGGAATCTTACTATTTTAGTAAGAGTAAGCAAGGGGTTATACAGGGTTTAACTAACTAGTGTAGTTAGTTAATTACACAACATATAGGCTTTTTGGAGTTTTCTTAGAAGTTTACCAGTTAAACATGTTACTCCATCTAAGTCCATAGTACTCATTATTGTGGTTTTGAGTGATGTACCAAGCCAAGTTCTAAAGTTCACTACATCACCGGCACACTTATAATTTTGTGGAATTTTTAGTAAATGTTAGGAAACGAAATAGGCTTAATTCTCACAATTTAGCATTAAGGGTTATAATGCGCGAGGTCATGTAACTAGTAATTTTTACAAAAGTTATGATGTTTTTTTTTAATTTGGCATAATTTAAGCGTATAGCATGTTATTTTGTAAAAAAAAGGACAAGTAGGCGTTCTAATTCTCCACCCCCCTACTTAAATTATACAACGTCCTCGTTGTATAGATAAAACAATTAAAGAAAATGGGAAATATAATTAGAACGAGGAACTCTCCTGATATGTTGCTCGGGATGATTCTCCAATTTAAGTTCTTGAGAAAAAGTGTATTGACGAGACGTCAGAATGCTTGTATGAGTTCAACACACATCTTTTTTCAGAGTATACCATATCATCGATTTCTTTACAGCAAGGTCATGCATAAAAGTTTAGAAGACAAAAGTGCAATTCCTATCTCGGTTATACAATGGTTACAATGTAGGAAATAAACACACATACTGTAGAGGTAGTCAATATGCCATATCCCAAATCGAAGGATACACCGTATTGCATCATGTAAAAACAAATGTTTTAAAGTTTGCAGGAATTTAAATGCAAAATTTAAATGCGGAATCTACTCTTTAGTATTTAGAAGTAAAGCAATGGAATAGTAACAATGATGCAGTAGAATAAACAATGAATATTAACCAA
>BQNB010094020.1:2040-20018 GCA_026074375.1 Tanacetum coccineum | reverse complement strand
CGATCTGATGGTTAAATAAGTCGGGAACACTACTTTCCCTCAATTAATGATAACACGTTATATGTTGACATAATTACACCGTTCTGGTCATAATTCCTTCATACAAACTGCGCTTTAAATAAAATTGGTTAACTTTTGTATAAAAAAGAGGTGAGAATTTCTCTCCAATTATTCATACATCTAGCATAAAAAAAATTCAAAATTTTTGACCAATAATTTTTTCATCCAATCTTTCGTTGCTATATTAGCAATTTCGTTGCTAATAATTGATGGTTTTTTGGCAAAAAATGGAATTTCGTTGCTAAGTTTTTTGCAACGAAAATTTTAGCGAAAATCGTTGCTAAAAAAGAGAGAGAATGTTTCCGCCAAATTTTGAGTAGATAGCAACGGATTTAGCAACTAAAAAGCGTTGCTAATCAAAGTTTCCAGTTTTGCTTAATTTCGTTGCTATATCTGTTGCTAATGCGTGAATTAGCAACGATTTATTGGTTGTTGCAAAAATTTCGTTGCTATTGGCACTTTTTCTAGTAGTGATATAAGTGGGTTCAAAATTAATTACAAAGAATGTTCAACCAAACATTTTTTGTGTTATTGTTTTTGGGTCATCGTTTTTCTTTCTACGAACATTTCATTGATTGTTGTTGTGTCATTGTTTTTCTTTCTTTTCTTCAGCGATGTTGACAAAAGATTTTTAAGTGGCTCGAACGTTTTAGAATGCAAGAATAATGGTGAATTGATTAGTCAAATAAAAGAGATAAGGGTATGATGGACATTTTAAATTTAGATGATAAATAATGCATGCTTTTTGAATTTTGGTGATATATAAATTAAGTGTTTGGATATATTTGTAATTTATAACGTTTAAGAAGGATATATATGCAATAATGAGTTTGAGTCGGATACATATGCAATTTTGAATCTTTGTAAGGATATATATGCAATTCACCCATTCTACTTTCGCAAAATTTAAAATAGTGATAAGTGCACTATTAGATGATAGATATGGCCCAAACTTGCTTGTGAGTTGAGTCCATTAGGGTTTCTAGTATGTTCTAGGTTACATTATAAATACCATATCAATAATACATATCTCTCGACGGGTTTATTCCTTGTTTTAACATGGTATCGGAGCGTGTCTGATCCTTAGACCTAAGTGGTTAAGTTGAGCCGCCTCTTTTATACCACCCCGTTACCATTTATCTCTTTTATTTTTGTTGTTTCTTTCCTTTCTCTCTTTATTTTCTTATCAGTAAAAAAAGATACTTTGGGTTATCCGCAAAAAAAAAAATTGTTTTCAAGTGGAGAATACATTGGTTTATTCTCTGGTATGATACTTTGGTTTATCGTGGTCCGTGATACTTTGGGTTATCCCGTATTAAAAAAAGGATGCTTTGGGTTATTCGAAAAAAATGATACTTTGGGTTATCCGGTTTGAGAATTTCAGGTTTGAAGATTTGTCTCCGTATGTTGACGGATTTCTTCAACAACTAATTATGTTCGTGTGCGACGCTTTGATTTTGTTGCTGTTTGAAGATCAGTCTCTGCTTGCTGTCGGATGCCTTCATCAACAAATTATGATTTTATTGCGTTAATGATTTTTTCTTTTCTAGTTTACTACTCCAGTCTGAGCTTTCGCGATTTCGCCGCTCGGACTGCGAGGAGTATTAGATGATAGATATAGCCCAAGCCCGCTTATGGGTTGGGTCCATTAGGGTTTCTAGTATATTCTAGATTACATTATAAATACCATATCAATAATACATATCTCTCATTGGGTTTTTATTATTTAACATGCGCTTTTTTTAAAGTATGTGTTTTTTGTATAGTGACAATAATTTTGAAACGAAAGTAAATACTTAACATACTTTGTCATCCACTCACTTTAAAGAAAAAATTAAGTAAAATGAGTATATAAGGTATCAAACTTGCCGCAAGTAGATATAAAAAAACTTATTGGATCACACGAATAGCTAATGCGTCGTTACGACTTACAGATCAGCCAATCCGAATATTATTAATTTTATTGCAAAAGATAACCGATTGATGACATTAAGTAGTAGTGAAAAAACTTCAAATGCTCAAAACGCCAATCCGAAATCTCATGATAAAACATAGTAAATTATCCAGAAAAGTGGCAGCAATACGTCAAAAATTGGATGATGCTCAAGTGTATGGGTAAAGGCCGTCAAAAGGCATCCCTACGCAAGGAGGAAATTCATTATTTGACGGATTTCAGTGAAGCTACTCTTAGTGAAAAACGATGCTTGAAGTTATCAAGGAAAAACATAACCAACATCGAATTGAAACGATTAGGGGTATTGATGGTAACTGGTTTGAAGGAAAAGACGATGTTGCTGATTAGTTTGTAGAACATTTTAAGAATTTTTTTAAGAAAAGGTAACATGTTCAACAATTTTATGGTTCTCACACTTTGTTTAGACGGCGAATTGTTTAGACGGTTTGGCTCGCGCCGCGTGCTTGTAATAACCTCATCATCACAAGCTGAAGAATGCTTCACCGAAAACGACATTGTTTTAGCAAATAGATCATTTTCACCAAGCAGCAAGTATCTCGGCTATGACCACATGCACCACAGTTGGTGCTGCACCTTATGGTCAACTCGTCGCATTATGACTCTTGAACTCAACTCGACTAATATCTTACATGAGCGTTCGACAAGATGAAGCTATCATATTAGTTAAGGATCTTTATTAAGAATGATCTCAAGATTTCTCTAGAGTAATAATGAAATCAAGGATTCAAGGGTTGTCGTTTAACATACTAATGAAAATAATTGCTAATAAACAGTTTTTTGGCTCAGAGGTTAGATTTTGAAGAAGCTAATAAAATTCAAGGATGTAATAAGAGAAGTATTTGAAGTTAGTGCGGCATCAAATCCTCGTGACTGTTTCAATTTTTTTACAAATGGATTGATTTTCAGGGTTTTGAGAAGAGGCTTTCGAAATTGCAACATAAAAGCGATACTTTTTCTCAGAGTCTGATTGACGAAATTAGGAGTAAACGATCTAGCTCTTCTTCGGAAGAAGGAGATTCCAAGATGTTTATCGACGCTATGCTTTCTTTGCAAGATTCGGAGCCGCATTACTACACTGACGATATAATCAAAGGCAATGTATTGGTATGTTCATATAGCCCACATGGATATACTTCATCCGTCCCATTTTTATTGTCCACGTTTCCCTTTTGAGATGTCCCAAATTAATTGTCCACCACTAAAAATAGATAGGGAAGTTTGATCAAGTTTACTATATTACCCTTGTTTAAAATTATTATTACAAACTTTAAAGAAGACTTTAATTAATTAGCTAAGGGTAAAACTGTCATTCTGTCAAAAAATAAGAGAGAGAAAGCAGTACTAAATGCACTTTTATTAAACCGTGTGGTTTTTGTCGGGGGACAATAATTTTGAGACGAAGGGAGTATATTCTAACTATATTACTGCAGTATACAAATTTGAAGACTCGAAAAGGACTATTCAGATATGCCGGTAAAATGTTAATACAGATCACACAATATTTAATAATGTGTTGGAAGTATCACATTATAAGTCTTGAAAAACAACCAAAATTATATGCTTTCTTTGCAGGATTCGGAGCCGGTTATAACTTATAAGTCTTGTAAAACGACTAAAAATGATATGCTTTCTTTGTAAGATTCGGAGCCGGTTATAACTTATAAGTCTTGAAAAACAACCAAAAATGATATGCTTTCTTTGCAAGATTTAGACCCGGTTATAACTTATATGTCTTGAAAAACGAACAAAAATGATATGCTTTCTTTTCAAGATTCGGAACCGAATTATATATAATGTTAAAACAGATCACGCACTTTCAATATCTCTAGTTTATATCTTGTTATCGACAACAGCAACAAGAAAGAACCTTGACTTTAATATAGATTTAGCGAAATAAAGTAATCTTGAATCTTGAATTTTTGTAAACAAAATCATACATGTGTACTTGGACCTTAAGAAATTTATAGTAAGAGTAAAAGGGTTTCGTGGTTAAAACATACAATAAAGAAACTCAGTATTAAAAATTGTCGTAACTTATACTAGTATCATTGAGTTCAGTGCATGAACTTTGAGTTTCAATCTAAAATTAAAGCTTAGATAAGTGTTAGAATCAACAAAAGTATCCCTAGTTTTGTATAACTTTTTTCATTTAGGAATTCGTAGATATGAATTAAAGTTGGCACTAAATTAAAAGTTAAATGAGATTTTTGTAACGTTTAGATCTCTGTAGTATCAATGAATTTGTCGTATGATGTTCCTATCACCTATTGATAGCTTTCGTGTTGATCAAGTAACTTGAATTAAACTATTCATGTGTTTTTGTTCTTGTATGTCATATCCTAATTCAATAAATCGCGTTTTATTTGTACTTATTACATATTGGCATTCAACTATATATCATCATCACGTACTCATAATATTCCAAATATTGTTAACTATATGCTAGGATTACTAAAGTGTCCAGGGCCGTCTTTGAGGGTGTGCAAGGTGGGCGACCGCTCAGGGTCTCAAAATTTTTAGAGGCCCCAAAATTTATCTCGTTAACATTTATATGCATGAACACACATATTTTCCACGAAAAAATGTATTTAGATGAGAAAATATCGTAAATGAGTAATATTTTGAATGTTTAGATAACTAATTACGTTATATTTTATAAACGGTGACACTTTGTATATAACATTCATTCTTGAAAAGATTTTTAAAAGACTAATTTCGTACAGGGCCCCAAAAAAATTTAAAATTTTAAGCACGGCCCTGAAAGTGTCCTTTCAAAATTTAACTATAGATACGAACGATTAAGTAAAAGTATGAGACATGCAGGTTATTTGGTTTCTAAAGAAGCCGCTTTACCGAATTGTAGAGGTGAAGGAACAATAATATGCCCTGAGTAAACAAAAATATTCCGAGTACGTCCGCATGAACCAACAGCCGAGCATGGACCAAAATTATATGCTTTCTTTGCAAGATTCGGAGCCGGATTATAAGTCTTAAAAACGACCAAAAATGGTATGCGTTCTTTGCAAGATTCGGAGCCGGATTATAAGTCTTAAAAACGACCAAAAATGGTATGCGTTCTTTGCAAAATTCGGAGCCGGATTATATACAGGTCTTGAGAACTGAGAAGGACCATTCAAATATATAATCTTAAAACAAATTAGAGAAATGCTAGAACCACAAACAAACATTCACAAAAACTTTTACAAAAATGATGTGTCATGTAACTTGTGGATGCATGTAAGAGAGAAAATTCAAAAGTAACTTTGAGAATGCCACTAATTACATGACACATCATTTTGTAAAAGTTTTTGTGGATGATAGTTTGTGGTTCTAGCATTTCTCAGCAAATTATGCAATTTTCAATATCTCAAGTCTATATCTTGTTTCTGACAACAGCAACAAGAAAAAACATTGACTTTAATATTGATTCGGGGAAATAAAGTAATCTTGAATCTTGAATTTTGCAAACAAAATCACAACCTTAAGAAGTCTATAGTAAGATTAAAAGGGTTTCGTGGTTAAAACGTAAATTAAAGAAACTTAGTTACTATTTTTTGTGTAATTTTTATATTAGAGTGACATGAACGAAACAATTCTCAAACTTAGTTACTATTTTGTATTTTTGTGGTTATTATTATGTTTAGTCGTGCATTAACGGATTGTACATAAAGTTTGTTAGAAGTAGTTACATTCAAGGGGTGAGTGTTTAAAGTTAATGTACAACATGTTAATGCATAGATGTATAGTTTAAACACACAAACTTTAAAAAATTACATAAGAATGAAACAATTTTGAAACTTTGATGGTTTTTATGGTTAATATAAAGTTTGAGGTACCAAATTGAAACACTCATGAAACTTGGTTACTATTGGGCAACATATTCCCTACAATCTAACATAAACTTACACAAGCGTTATAAACGGGCATGGTTATAAATAGCGTGAGGTGTGGCGTGACGGCATGACCAAGCCTCACGTTTTAGGAGTCATGGCGAATCATAGCTTTTTTAAGATGTGATTTAAAGCGACATAAAGTATGAAAATATTTATAAATTTATATATTTATATCATATTTCAAATATATTGAGTTTACAAAAAGTGTCATAAATAAAGAATAAAGTCAAAAAACTATTTTTGTATGTAATCTTTTTTATTTATATATAAAAACGATTTTTATAGAAATTGAATTCAAAAAAGCCTCAACGCATCTTGTCTTATCGCGCTTTATCACGTTTTTTCACTTCTCATTTCACGTCACGCGTTAAGCCTCCGCCTTGGTTTATTGCTTAGCGTGAAGGTCACGCCTTGCGCAATTGCGAGGCCTTAGCGACGTCATAACGAGCCTTTTAGAACCCATCAGCAAAAATACCCCTCCAAATTATAGAATTCTCGGTTTCCTTTCAAAATAAAATTTGAAACTTTTTTTATCGAAATTTGAAATTCACTATAAAATATAATTTTGAGGTTACTAAAAAATTTTGAGTTTGATATATTACGCATAAATGGACCGTAAAAATTTGAATTTTTGATATAGGGGTTAATAGCATGTAATAGCAACTATTTCCAATTCTGAAGCCGTTCCTCTCACAGATATGAACTTTAAAAAAGTACTCACAATACCCATCCAACTTTCAAATATTTTCGCTCCCTGTTATCATACTTTTGATGATTCATAACCGTCGTTGCAGGCAATCGAAATGGCATACCTGTGAAAGTCTGCACGTTGACACCATTTATAAAATGACACTTCGTCATCAAAAAGTATGATAATATCACATTTTTTGAAGTTGATGAGTTATTGTGATACTTTTTAAACTTCGTATCTGATAACGGCTCAAATTGAAAAGTACGTTGATATTATATGCCATTAACCCTTTGATATATTACGCATAAATGGACCGTAAAAATTTGAATTTTGAGCTCAAATTTTCACTCTTACACCAACATTAAATTTGACGTAAAAATTGGAAGTTTAAACTACCCTCAATTATTATAATTATTATTTTTTAATAAGTCCTTAAGAATTCTGGCCGTTTAAACTAAAAGTGAAATCAAAAATAAAACTTCAAACTATCTTGGTATTAAACAAGAAATCGGTTTGACTTTAACTCAAAGTTTTCGGTTTGACTTTGACAAGAAGTTCTCGGTTTGAACTTGTATAAGAATTTCCGGGTTTAACTTTCAATAAAAATAACAATGTTTTGAAAACCGGGTTTTGAATCGACCCGGTCGAGTCACTGGGTCACCGCGTTACCAGTTTAACCGATTGGACCGTCGGGTCAACCCGATTTTATGAAATATATATATATATATATATATATATATATATATATATATATATATATATATATATATATATATATATATATTTTCAATAATTAGAAAGAAAGTATGTATATAAATCATGAAAATATTACATATATTTAAGCCTTATGGACTATTTATTAACAAATAAAAACATGTTAAAATTAAAATTGCGTCGCAAATTATATACAATTTAACTTGTTTTATTTATAAAATAATACGGAAAAAAGAAAACCGATACCCCAGGCCGGGGTCTCATGGACCCGGGTTTGACCCGGGTCACTCCAAACCCGGCCAAACCCGGCGGGTCGGTATTAAACAAGAAATCGGTTTGACTTTAACTCAAAGTTTTCGGTTTGACTTTGACAAGAAGTTCTCGGTTTGAACTTGTATAAGAATTTCCGGGTTTAACTTTCAATAAAAATAATCGATGCCACCTCGGATGTTAGTCGAGAAGGGTGTGTACCGAAAACCTTTTGGTATCGTACACATTTGAACCGAGAAATGCTGAACCGAAAACTTTTGGTATTGAGAAATTTTGAACCGAGAAATATTGAACCGAAAACTTTTGATACTGAAAACTTTCTTGGACCGAGAACTTTGGTACCGAAAAATTTTAGAACCGAAAAAGTACTTTACTTTTCCTAAAAAATAGCCACTACGCCGAGAATTATTATAGCTGTGGGAATTTTTCTTTGGTTCACAACTTTTCACCAAAAATCGACTAAAAACGCAATTCTTTTGCATAGAACTTACTATAACACCTGAGGCATCTTAAAAACAACAACTTTTAAGAATTAATCCGTAAAATCTAAGTTTTTACAAGAATGTTCTTGGCTTACACTTTATACCCACGAAAACCTTTAAAACTAGACGTTTGATCTTGATTTTTCGAAAACTAATCACTCAATCATTCATATATTGGCTATGATTCAGTTGTTGACCCTAATATTTAAAGAAATAAACATTATATATGTATAAATCTTAGAGAGAGAAAAAATAAAGAAAATGTGTAAGATGAGAAATTCTAAAGAGAGAAAGAGTTAACTTGGTGTTTATTTCATAATGAGACACGTGTGGTGTAAGGGACTATTTATACTCTTGACATAGGATGAGCTTGTGACTCATGTTTAACCTTTAACCGGGTCTCGTGACTACATGTCAGTCACGAGACGTTAACATATCTACTACAAACGTAACATAAACCTATTTCCAAACGTTATACTATTACATCTCTTACAATAACCTATGTTCATCACTTTTGAGACTAACAACGCCGTTTTAAGTTTCTATAGGACCGTTTAAGACCGGATTTATATGAAGCGACACAGTCCTTTGCAGATTTAATTTGGACGATACTTTCTTGGCCATGATAATTTGGTCATCCGGTGAGTCGTAATTCTGGCATGGCGAAATACGGATGACGTAAAATGCAGCCATGTTTTTTGCAGCCAATATGATATTCTGATTGGTCGTAGCTTTGGCGTGACAAAAAACGATCATGCAGTCGTGTTTTGCAGCCAACATAATACCTGATCTAAAGTGCCAATAAAAAGTTCACAGCGCTGCGTTTTCTGGTGTGCCAATGACGGTTTCAGCTATACTGTTAAATAAATGAAAGCTTATGTGGCCAAAATGATGTCGTCTAGGGATGATCTATGGTATCTGAGATTACGCTTAAACAATTTTTAGTTAATTGTTTCTTATAATGGTTCACAAATCTAATTCGGATAACACTGGGTTGAACGTGATCATTCGGTCATAGAGAGAGTCGTAAATTTTGCCTGTAAAAAGTCGACTGCCATAAATAGTGGCGTCTTTTGCATCCAATACGAAATTTAAACCGAGACCCAAAAGGTTTTATAAACTATTTGTATATGGTACATTTTTATGAATATAGATATATGCATATTGTGATTTATGTTGAACTGATTGGTAATTAATTATTTTTTTAATCTAGGAACAATAAGAATCGTATCGGTTGAAGATTTTATAAATGGAGTTGAGTTTTGAAGTAGAAATTCCAAGGCATGCGTTTCTCAAAAAGTGTTAAGGTACTTGATATAATTCTAAGCTTTGTTACGCATTAGCTTAAGGTTGTATCAAGGACCCTTAATGTTTTTGATGATTACTTTCATATGCTATCGTTTATTGTTTCGTAATCATTGTTGCACGTGTTTTGAATATGGAAGAAACAAAAAGATATGTTTGGATACGAATGTTTTTTATGTAGACTGTAGTTTTGTAGAATTAATGCTAAATAGTATGTTTTTGTTGAACTGATCTTTAGAGTACGGAAGTTGCAGAAAGATTTTATGTTCGAATATTCTTACATTCTGTTAACGATGATCATAGATTTGTGGCATATCAATTGTCTGAGGGAAATCATTCAAAGTTTGAGAGTAACCGTAACTTGGCAGGGCAATTTACTAATGCAGCCATGACATGTCTTTCCTCTTTATTATGATGCATCATTGCAGATCTGAGCCTTTGTACAGTTTGAACTGTTTAGATAAAAACGTTAACTCGTTGTTGCGTGCCTATTGTTGCAGGTGTGATTTGGTGCTTCGTTTTTGGTCTTTCTGTGTTCGTGGTCTCAGATTCTACGGCGTTTCATTTTGGTTTGGTGCATCGGTTTTTGGTTAATGGTTTGATGTATCGATCTTTTCAGGTTTTTTCGGATTCAGTGGTCTAAGCAATTGAAGTCTCGATAAGTGGGATTTGAGTTCTTTAAGTTACCTTTTTTTGGCCCGACGATAGTGACGGGTGTTAGTTCCGGGGTTTGATAAAGATGGTTCTACGATAGTGAGTTTGTACTACTACTTGTTACTTCAAGGCGAGTTCTCTCTGTCCTTAAAGCAATTTCGCCCTCACCGTTCTTTCGAACAATCGTGTTCTGGGTTACCGATGAATTACCTCCCAAGATACAATGAAGTAACGTATGTAGCAATTATCAACACTACACGAAGTGGTGATAATCCGGATGAACTACCGAGTTATCGAGGATTTCAAGACACTATAAATAATAATTCTATAGCACTATTATTTATAGCAATCGGGTATACTAAAAGAGAGGGTTTGTAAGTCTTTTTTGTGTGTTTTTGATGAAAAAACGCTGGATTATTGCCACTATATATAGGCAGCCCTATGACCATTCAAACAGTCACAATGGTTAACAAAAAGGTGTGATTAGCGATGGTTTAGCGACAACTTAGCGACAGAAAAAACCGTCGCTAATTTGTGATGGTTGACCTAGTGACACCTTTTTAACAGATTTTATCGTCACCAAAATGATTAGGCGTGTACATGGTAATGGTTCATTAGCGACGATTTTGTGACAGAAAAACTGTCGCTAATATCCATTTCGTAGTAAACACCAAAACACAACAAAATTCTCTTTCCTTCCTAAGATTCAACCCAAATGACTTATGTTTCTTTTGAAAATAATTACCTAACAATCCCCCACCATTTTCAAAATAAACATAGGTTTTGAAACTACACATAAGACCTAACCCGATTCAAAAATCCCAGGGGTGTTATGCATAAGTAAAGATGGAATATTACACCTTGAATCTTTACATAGTGAAAGCGCTCAAGCTTAACTAAGGTAAGAGTGGTTGAACCAAAGTCATTGAACCACCTTCCTTTATATGTTAAACGGAAACGCTTCACGCATATCCTTCTTCTCGTTCATTCAATCCACTTTGTGCCGACTGGTTGAAACTGGCCTTGGGTCTATATCTCAGTTTCTCATAATGATTTAGAGCCAAGCCCTTCAACTCATAGGAAGTGGCCTCACTTCCACATTCAGATAGGTGGACCTTATCAAGATTGTTCCCGTAACTTAAAACAATCCAACATAATTTGTGTTATAAGTCCATTAAGAACTTTGTTCAACCTTTAATTGCATTATGGTTCCAAGTCCCACTAACCCCTGGGATGGTATTTTCTAAATCTCATAGAACTTCAGTCACGTTCGGATGATGTACTTTTACTTCTCAAGAGACTTGGTGAATAACCAAGCGTCAAGACAAGGTTCCATCATGGCTGACTAATTGTATATGGGCTTGAGTCCCATCCCTTGCGAAGTACTTTCAATCAGTTCTCTTGGTAGTCCTTTTGTAAAAGGATCTGCTAAGTTCTTACTAGATCGTAAGAAGCTAACGGTGATCACCCCATCATTTATCAACTGATTGACTTGTCTGTGTTTAAGTCTGATGTGTCTGGACTTACCATTGTACACTTGATTGTGCGCTCTTGATAGTGTAGATTGACTATCACAATGCACAGAGATTGGCGGCATAGGTTTCGGCCATAAGGGTATGTTTATTAACAAGTCCCGTAGCCATTCTGCTTCTTTGGAGCATGAAGCAAGTGCCACAAACTCTGCTGTCATAGTAAAGTCTGTTAAACAACTCTGTTTCTTTGATCCCCGAGACACTGCACCCCCACCAAGAGTGAATATTCATCCGCTCGTGGATACGTAGTCTTCTTGATCAGTTATCCAACTTGCATCAGTATAACCTTCTAATACTGAAGGATCTCCGCTGTATTCCAAACCATAATCCATGGTTTTCTTCAAGTATTTAAATACTCGATTTACAGCATCTCAATGTTCCTTGCCAGGACTACTAGTATGCCTACTTAATCTTCCTACGGCATAAGCATTATCAGGTCTAGTACATGTCATGGCGTACATAAGATTACCAATAACCTTAGCGTACTTATTTTGTTCCAAGTATCTACCAGTATTGTAAGTTAAATTAAAAAAAAATTCTTACTTGTTGCGTGTTCCGTGAAGAAGCGTGCCTCGTGAGCTTTCCAAAGTTCCCTAGCAGTGGGATAGTTTTGATATACGTCAAAGAGTGGATCCGACATAACATTGAGGATGTGGCCACGTCGAATGAAATCTTCATTTCCGAACTTGAGACATTTACGGGATTCAACCAAGGTTTCTTTTGCCAACGCTTGAAACTTCCACCATCACGATGTCGGTTGACATTTGTATCAAGTTATTGGACGACATCTTGATTCGAAAATTGCTTTAAGATTGTTAGTTCCAGGGTTTGATAAAGATGGTTATATGATAGTGAGTTTATACTACTACTTGTTACTTTAAGGCGAGTTCTCTCTATCCTTAAAGCAATTTCGCCCCCACCGTTCTTTCGAACAATCGTGTTCCGAGTTACCAACTAATTGCCTCCCAAGATACAATGAAGCAACGTATGTAGCAATTATCAACACTACACGAAGTGGTGATAATCCGGATGAACTACCGAGTTATCGAGGATTTCAAGACACTATACATAATAATTCTATATCATTATTAGTTATAGCAATCGGGTATACTAAAAGAGAAGGTTTGTATGTGTTTTTTTATGACAAAAACGATGGATTATTGCCACTATCACTATATATAGGTAGCCTCGTTACCATTCAAACAGTCATAATTGTTGACAAAAAGATGTGATTAGCGACGGTTTAGCAACAACTTAGCGACAGAAAAAACCGTCGCTAATTAATTTCAACGGGACCAGTCGTGATGGTGGGCCTAGTGACACCTTTTTAACAGATTTAATCATCACCAAAACGATTAGGCGTGTCTTTACATGGTAATGGTTCATTAGCAACGGTTTTATGACAGAAAAACTGTCGCTAATATTCATTTCGTGGTAAACACCAAAACCCAACAAAATTCTTTTTTCCTTCCTAAGATTCAACTCAAATAACTTATGTTTCTTTTGAAAATAATTACCCAACGACGGGCATGAAAACAAAATAATATTTAACAAAAGAAAAACAAAATGATTTGACACTTCATCAATAGCTTGACAAAAGGATTCATGAATACAATTAATAATGTAAATTGTGCTTCATAAAAACTTTAATCGAGATGCACAAGAAGAATTCTAGTTAAACAAAAACATGTACTGCAGCAGATAATGCTATAACCAAAACAAGATTTAAGTTCATTTGGATACAAAGTTTTTTGTGGATACTAGGGGACCAATCTCCACCCTTCATCTTCATCTTAATCTAATGGTTTGAAATGATAAGATTTTAACCCCCAAAAATTATTTTCAACCTTTTTTTTCAAAATCTTAATATCCTCTCAAGCCGTTAATTACGTTAACGAGGAAAAAATCAACCATCACGACGAGCATTTAATTAATCCTTCGATAGATATCCATCCCCGTTTATATACCTTTCGACAAAAAAAAAAATCAAGTTTTTGTCACGTTTTTTTCAAATTTTTTCACCTTTTTTTCACTTTTTTTCACTTTTTATTTTCACTTTTTTTTACACGTTTTTTTTTTCACGTTTCCAGCATTTTTATTATACTTTCCGCAAAAAAAAATTTTTTCGTTTTTTTCGTGTTTTTTCATATTTTTTTCGACTTTTTCTCGTTGAAACTTGCATGAGAATCATATATGATATTTAGATTTACTGTTAAATCATATATGATGTTAGTGTTAAATCATATATGATAGTGTTATATCATATATGATATTAGTGCTATGTCATATATGATATTTAATTTTAGTGTTAAATCATATATGATATTAGTGTTATATCATATATGATTTTTAATGCAAATTTCAACAACGGAAAAAAAACGAGAAAAAAACGTGAAAAACGGAAAAAACGAAAAAAAAAACTTTTTCACGGAAAAACGTGAAAAACGTAAAAAAAAGGTGAAAACGTAAAAAAAAAAGTGAAAAACGTGAAAAATCTGAAAAAAAACGTGGAAAAAAGATGAAAAAGACGTGAAAAAAACGTAAATTTTTTTTTTGTCGAAAGTATATCAAAGTGGATATCTATAGAAAGATAATTAAATGCTCGTCGTGATGGTATATTTTTTTTTGCTTAACGATTAACGGTTTATGAGATATTTAAATTTTAAAAAATAGGTGAAATAATTAAATGCTTTTAATCACAACCATTGATTTCTTTTTAGATGGATGATGTGGATGAGTCCCCTAGTATCCAACCTTTTTTTGGAGCTGTTCAAGGACCTTTTAAAATTTGGACACGTTTGAATTGAAGTTTCGATGTTTAAAAGCTGTTTGGACAAAATATATATTTTGCTGTTTCTTATTCTTATAAAACCGGTTCGATCAATCTTATCTAAGTTTTTTTTATAAAACCGGTTTGATCAATCTTTAAAAAGCTGTTCATCTACAATGATATTTAGTTTCGTTCCATCAAAAGATTTAGAAAGATATAAAACTAACAAAATAAAAGATAACATATATATAAATCATATATGATGACGTATAATACGTATAGCAGGCCTACGGGGCCTGGACTACGTAAGTCACGCATAAGGGCTCAAGCCCAACGAAACAATCACAAGGCCCAATGAACCAAAACTAAACCCAGACCAATTGGCAACGGTTCAGAAAGGCAGCAAGATGGATGGAGGGCTTCGAGAGGACGCTTCCGTAAGACAGCGGAAGTCCGCTAGGCAAGCCTAAGTTCGCAAGTCACGATTAATAAGCGGATCCTTGCCTGACAAGGGTCCCACTTGGGCCCACTAACATAAATGAGCGAAATATTAAGAAAACATAATATTTGACTCACCCATAAAAAGGGATACTCTGACATCCCACGAGGTATGATTCTCTGAACACATTACACACACATACATACTCGGACATTCTCTGACAAATATGTTTACTTACTCTTACGCCGGAGTCCAATCGTGGGGTCCGTCCCCACGGTAAGACTAACGGTTTGCCTCTCATTGTGTAGGGAATCATCTCATTACTTGATTTATTACAAGATCTCACCTTTGGGCCTGGTCCAATAACCTCTTAGATCCACCTTTTTAACCCATTACATATTTTGTACTAACAAGTTAGCGCCATCCGTGGGACCGCGAATACAACCGTGTTTCATAAAATACTCGCCATGAGCACTAACGACCAAACTCCTCTTAGCCAGCCCACATCCGTTGTGAGGAATACGCTAGGGAAAGAACCGGTTTTGCAGGATCCGAGCAGACTTATTTCCGATGAAGCCCTGCGGGAATACTGCGACATGAACTACCATCAGATTCTACCAATCATAGCTGAGAAAGTGCACCAAGAGAAGGTGCAACAATAAAAGCTTAAAGCAGTAAAAGCTCGTCTCAACTTTGAGGAGACATCACGTCATTCTGAGTCAGGAACAACAATCAAAAGAAGGGGTTTAAAGGAAAGGCTCGGACCAAGGTATGTTCACAGCAGATCCGAAAGCCCTGAGCCAAGGCATGACCACCCCGGGTCACCTGAGAAAAAGGGTCCAGAAAGGAAAGCGGTGTTCAAAAGGTTGGAAAAAGATGTGTTCCACAGGCTCGAAGACAAGGGGAAGAGTGTATCCGTGTACTCAGACGACTCAAGGCGTTGGTCACACCACAGTAGCCGCAGAGACACTGAAATTTACCACCAAAGTTCTCGTTCAAGAGCAACAGGGTCCGCTCCCGAGAGACGTTGTCACAAGAGAGCATATTCAATAAGAACGGAGGAGTTGTCAGAAGGTAAAAGCGGTGCGAGAGGCCATTGGAAGTCCAAATTAAAAAGGCAAAAGTCGGATATTGAGGACGACCTATCCCAACCATGGGTATGTGAAGAAACAAATCCCTTCACTCCTCGAATCCGTTATTTTGGTTTCCCAAAAACCCGAACGCCTAGTCACATCAAAACATATGACGGAAGCGAAGACCCAGAAGACCACTTAAACATTTTTTAGTCCGCTGCTAAGACGGAACGATGGGCAATGCCAACATGGTGTCACATGTTCAATTCTACACTTACTGGAAACGCCAGAGTATGGTTTGATGATCTTCCCAAAGAAACAATTAATAGCTATGATGACTTAAAGAAAGCATTTTTAGAAAACTACCTCCAGCAGAAGAAATGCATTAAAGACCCGGTCGAAATCCACAACATCAGGCAGAGAGACGGGGAATCTACGGAAGAGTTCATGCGAATGTATAAGCTTGAATGCAGAGACGTGAAAGGAGCTTCGGAATGCATGAAAATCTCCGGATTCATGCACGGAATTACCAACCCTGAGCTAATCAAGCGATTGTATGACAAAATTCCCAAGTTAGTAGACGAAATGATGAGGGTGACTACAGCATTCCTCCGAGGGGAGGTAGCAGCCTCTAACCGTGAGCGAAAGAAGTCATTCTCGTCATGGAAACAGCAAGAAGCTAACCAAAAGTAAATTTTCAAAAAAAGAGGCTTCCGGAACCAAAAAAAGGTCAGAAAGGAAGCAAGATCGGTTTGCACTGCTTACAAAAACTCCCAAAGAAATCTTCGCTTTAGACAAAGGAAAATTCAATGCCCCGCCACCAATGATAACCCCAGTAGAAAAAAGAAATGCTAGCAAATTCTGCGAATTCCATGGTGAAGTAGGACATAACACAGACGAATGTATGCACTTGAGGAAGCAAATTGAAGAAATGATCAAAGCAGGAAAACTGTCACACTTGATCAAAGAGCTCAAACAGAACAACGGAAAGGAGCAACCTAAGGTGACAAAGAAAGGATAAACTTCTGGAAAAGACAAAGCACTAGCCATACTAATGGTCCAACCTTGAGAAAAAGTGGCTAGGCAAAGGATAACGCAAAGCTTTTCTCCTAACACAGAGATATCTTTTCCACCTCTGGATGAGGATGAAGGAACAGAAGGGCCAATGATCATTGAGGCGGAAATAGGAGGACATTGCATACACCGCATGTATGTGGACGGCGGATCAGCTTCAAAAATATTGTATGAACACTGTTTTAGCCGACTACGTCCGGAAATAAAAAAACAATTGGTGTCGGCAACCACCTCTTTAATTGGATTCAGTGGTGAAATAATATGGCCAATAGGGCAAATACAACTATTGGTAACAATTAGAGACGAAGAGCACTCCGCTTCAGCTTGGATGAATTTTGTGGTCGTGAGGTCACCATCCCCGTACAACGGAATTATTGAAAGACCCAGAGTCAGGAAGTTGCACGTAGTTCCGTCAACAGCTCACAGAATGCTAAAGATCCCGATGACAAAAGGAGTAATCACCTTAAAAAGCAGTAGGTTGGTTCCGCTGGAATGTGCGATGGTCTTCGGACCTGAAGGCACCCTTCCGGCTATAAACCTAATAGTGGAGGAAAGGATCAAGGTGGCAATAAATCCAGAATATCCAGAACAAACAGTAATGATCGGCTCTACCCTCACCGAGGAAGGCTGCAACAAGTTGTGTGGACTACTCCAGCGCAACTTGGACATTTTTGCTTGGAAGCCTGCGGATATGAACGGCGTCCCAAGACACATTGCGGAACATCGCCTAAACGTACGGGAGGGATGTTCTCCGGTTAGGCAAAAGAAAAGGGGGCAAGCAGCTGACAGAAACCAGGCGATACAAGAAGAAGTTAGAAAACTTATGGAAGCAGGAATAATGAGGGAAGTGCACTACCATGACTGGTTGTCTAACCCAGTACTGGTAAAAAAGCATGATGGCAGTTAGAGGATGTGCGTTGATTTCAAAGATCTAAACAAAGCATGCCCAAAAGACGGTTATCCACTACCGGAAATAGACTAGAAGGTGGAATCCTTGTACGGATTCCCTTTTAAATGTTTTTTAGACGCATACAAAGGCTATCATC
>BQNB010094019.1:9931-26220 GCA_026074375.1 Tanacetum coccineum | reverse complement strand
GACAGCAATTAAAAAGCACAAACTAAGCTGGAACAAAAATAAGCTATTTATACTAAGTACTTAAGAAAAATGAAAGATAAGCCAAAACATGAAATTAACTATACCTAAAAAGCAAGCATAAGCACAAAAATAAGCAAGTATACAGACTAATAAGCAAAAAATAGAAGTAAGCTAAGAGCAAAAACTGGTAAACCCACAGCCTAGGGACACTTCTTTGGGCTTGAAAATAAGCAACAAAGAGGGGGACCTAAGGTCTGAAACAAAGAGATTGTATTAAGGAGCTTATTGGCTTTTTAGAAAAGCCAAAAGCTTGAGCTAAAGTTCACAAATAAGCTAGAAGGACTGTTTTGAAATTGGTGGTTTAGCACCAGGGGAAACTCATTAAAGGAAATAGGCTAAAAGTGAGCTTAGAAATAAGCTACTAAATAAGCTCAAAAAGAAAAATGGAGCTAAAACAGATTGAGGTAAGCTTAAGATGAGCTTGTGCTCAAAGATTTAAGAGCTGAAAACATCTTTTACCATATGGTTTTTTTTTGCAATTGAAAATGGCATTTTTGACTTTTGAAACACAAAAAATTATTAACAGAATTTGTACAAAACATAATGAACTCCTAAGTCTTTGGCTAGATGGTTCTTGCACACACAAATGACATAATTCTAGACTATAACTTCAGGTTTTTAAATCTTAAGCAAATAAGCACTTTGAAACTTCTTTAAAATCCACAGTTTTAAGAAACACTTAGAAAACTTGAAAAACAGTTTTTGAACTTAAAAATTTTGGAAGACAGACTTAAATCAGCTTAATAATGCTAACCAACTTTGGCCAAATGGCCACAACCCATAACATTCCTGTTTTGACCCATTTTGGGCTTATCCCAAACACCCCCCTTATATTTTAAAAACTGGTTTTATCTTTTATAAAAACTGAATTAAGTACTTAAATTTTAAAGTCAACTACTAAGCATGCATCATTAGATAATAAAAAGTGAAAAGCAGAAATAAATAAGCACTTTAAATAGCTTATAAGCTAACAACAGAAATAAGCTATACTAAGCAATTTTAAGCAAATGGTAAGTAAATGAAACTAGAGCAACTAATAGGCACTTATAAGCATAACTAAACACAAATAAGCACAAAAAGTCATTAATAAGCTGAAAAATAAGCAATGCTACAGTAATTTTTAAGCAAAAATTTAAAAAGAAAGCATACCTTGATCCTTGCTCAAAACAGGATTATGAATACCTAAATAAGCTCTATTCCTACTGATTGGTTATATTTACACTGTAAATATATATAATATATAATAAAATATAAAATATATAAATAAGTATAAAAATCAACAATCAATAAAACCGAGAAGTAGTATAGAGCTTTCCCGGGTCGTTTATCCCCAACGAGGCTGGACTGGTAAATCGATACGATCGAAGATTTGAGTTTGAAGGAAGGAATTGTTGGGAGTTGAAAAATCAAATTAGTAATAACGAAAAAAACGTTTAGAGAAAAACCTAGAAATTAACGAAATTAAACAAGAAAACTGGACCCCGAATCCCGAACGAAAGATGGGGGAAAAACCTAAAATCTTTAAAAATAACCCTACGGAAAATTTTTCACTTCTAAACTACTCTAGGGATCAAATAACGAAGAATGAAAAAGACTAGACCGAAAACGGAGTTCGTTTGACCCAAAAACGAGTCAAAACAAAATCCCGTACCCGGACCCGTTCTTTAAAAAGTAAAAAGTTGTAAAAATGACCCTACGAAAAATTTTATATTTTTCCTACAAACTAGATGAGAAAAGAAAATTTTCTAAAAAAAAAATATTTTTTTGATAATTTTTGTATTTTTTATGAATTAAATAAACTTTTATCTAAATTAAATTATAATAAATATTAAACGATTACTAAAAATTCTGAAAAATTTACAAAAAATACTAGACTTTATAAAGTTCCTACGAAAAATAAGAAACAAAAATAAGCTAAAGAAATAAGCCCCGAAATAAGCTTGAACAGCTTATAAGCCTTTAGGCTCAAAATGTGTATAAATACCAAACGCCTTGGGTCTTTAACGAAAAAGACCCAAGGGCGCAGTGGTAAGTATGGTGTTATAAAGGGGGATGTATCGCTTGGTCCCGGGTTCGAGTCTTGCTCACCCGGGCCAAGTGTCTTCCCCTTTTTTTTTTTTTTGAAAACTCAAAGAAGCAAAGTTGTTAAGCTTATGGGGCTTAACAACTTTGTCAACTAGAGCTTTTGCTGAAAACCAATGAATAAGCTTAAAAATAAGCTCAAACTTGACAGTTTGGCTTATTTGGGCTTAAAGGCAAAAAGAGGTTAAGTCTTTTGGACTTAGGGTCGAAATAAGCTAGGAACAAGGCTAAAATAAGCTGAGATGGGCTAAACCAATCTAAATAAGCTTAAAAGTCTAAAGGCTTAAGGCCTAATAAGCTGTGGGAAGCTTATTATGACAGAAAAGCTTAAACAAAGCTTAAAGACAAAAATTGCTTAACTTGGGCATTCAAATAAGCTAACAAAAGTGGAATAAGCAAACTAAACTATCCAACTTAACCTAAAAGCTACTAGGAAACAATTTGGGCTTATGGAATAAGCTCAATAAGCTAAAATCCAAAATTAAGCAATGCCTCAGCCTAAGGTATGCAAAAACAGCCAAAAGGCAAGTTTTGGCTTAGAAATAAGCCCACAAATAAGCTTTTCAAAAGCTGAAAATCACCAAACTTATAAAAGGGCTTATAATCTCTTGAAATAAGCCAAGAGATTGAGCTTAAGCCCTCTTAAAGGCTGAGAAAATTAAGCCTAAAGTCTCCCCTTTGCACCAGGGGAGCTTTAAGGCTAATTCTCAAGGGCTTATTTGACAGCTTATTTCAAGCTGTCAAATAAGCTCTAAAAGCACAAATAAGCTCAAACAGATTGAGTGCTATAGCTAAACAGCTTGTGCACCAATTTTGAGCTTTTGAAAACCATTTCTACTTGCTTATTTTTGATTGTGAAAAAGGTGTTTGGGGTTTGTTAAAACTGTGACACAAAGAGACTTGGGTGAATTTGACCCAAGAAGTCAAAACACCCAAAGGTTTTGACAGGAGTTTTAATACACACAAAACACAAACTTTTTTAGCACTTAAACTCAAACCCACAAGTGCTTAACCAAATAAGCACTTGTGGAATTTATAAAAACCTAACAGTTTCAAAGAAGGTTCATAACCTTTTGAAAAGCAATTTTTCAACAAAGAAACTTTTAAAAACAGCTTAAATGAGTTTATTAATCTAGACTAAACCTATTTAATGACCATAACCCATACCACAACCTGTTTTGACCCGTTTTGGCCTTGTGCCAAACACCCCTTTACTTAAAAACTGTCAAACCAAAGTGATTTTAAAATCCATTTTTAAGCTAAAACTTTGAAAACCTTTTATCTACTTCTACTTATTCTGACCTATTTAAACTATTTTAAAAGTAAAAGTCCTAGCTTATTAAGACAAATAAGCTAGTTTCTCAGCTAGCTTATTATACTAAATATGACAGAATTTGAGAGATAAGCTAATTTAACACAAAATTATGCAATAAAAACTTAAAACAGCTAAATAACAAGCCTAAGCTAATGTGTTTGCAAAGTTTAAAGGCAAATAAGCTAATGACTTAAGCTAGAAATTAAGCTAAATGAACATAGAGAATTGAAACCTTGGATTTTTGTTGTCTCAGAACCAAGGCCACTCTTGCTGAGTGAGTGGCCTAAAAAATACACCTAAATGGCTCCCTAGCCTCTAAACCTTGGGCAATAAGCTCAATAAGCTTTTGTGAGCTTATTACTCCATAAGCTTCCAATCTTGAAATCAAATGAGCAATTATGAACTAAAATGGATTGAAAACAGTATTTAGCAGCCTTTAACAAGTTTTAAACTGAGTTTGAGCTTATTAACAAGAATAAGCTCCAATGAGCTTATTGAGAGCTTATTGGATAAAATTAGCTTAAAATTGAAAACAAAGAACACTTAAACTTGAAAACTGAAATGATATTACTTAAATGATGGAGTACAAGCTGAAAGAAAGAGAGTACAAGTGCTTAAATTTAATTGCTAAAAAAACTTGAGAAAAATGCTTAAAAATGAAAAAATATTACAAACTGAAATTAAAAACTTGCTCCTTGTTCTTCTGTCTTCTACTTCTTTTATAGAAGAGTTCCACACAAACAGGGATGTGTTTGTTTTGTGAGAGGTTCACAACCTTTAATCTTGGCCCTTCAATCTTCAAAATCAATCTCGGCCATCGAAATAGGTCTTGGGGGGTGTGGGATTGCCAACTTGGCACATTTGTTGCTGGGAAAGGTAGTGGATGAGGGGGGAGTTGATTGTCCATGGAGGTGGTGAAGGTTCACAGGGTAAAAATGGGTTAAACAACCCGTGAGTTGTTAGGAGGGAAAAAGAGCGGAAAAATTGTATTGGTTGTAAAACAAAGTGAAAGTTTGGGGGAGATTGAGGAAAGTTAGTCCCATCATGGTTTATAGATTGTAATTGCACCCGTCGTCCTTGTGGTATTATTACTTTTGTGGACTTGGCAAAACAAGTCCCCAAGAGTTATATAACTCTTTGCACAATTCGTCCTTGGTGTATACAACTCCTTGGACTTGGCAAAACAAGTCCTTGGAGTGTATCTTTGCAAAAATGACAGAATGTATCCTTGTCTTATTTTTTCTATTTTCTTCTTTATATATAAGTTTAGGGATTGACAATTTCAGTCCCTAAACTTATATTTTCTTGACTTTGGCCTCGGGGTTGACTTGGGTTGACTTTGTTTTTGACCAGTTGACTTTTCTGTTGACTTTTTGACTTGATTGACTTTCTGGCTTTGATTTGGCTTTGTCTTTCACGGTTTTTTCCATTCCGAGCCCGGTTTTGTCGTTTTGGCTTTGTTTTTCGTCCTTTTCTTGGTTATCCGTTCCTGCACAATACAATTAGCAAAACAAGCGTATATTTGGCATTTTAAGTCCGTTTTTGGTTATTTTAGCTTGTTTTTAAAGGTAAAAGGTATGTGTAATTAAGCACATACCAATTGTGATAATGTTGCCTTTGGACAGATTGTGCCCATGGCAGTTTCAGAGCATTTCCTTCATACGAAGCCAAACATCGGTTAAAGATTCATTTTCATATTGAGAGAAAGCTCGAATTTCTCCAAGGAGGCGGTCGAAAAGAGCTGGGGGAAAGAATTGGCTAATGAAAGTGGTTCAAAGTTCATCCCACGTTTTGATAGTTCCTTCGTTGAGTTTGTCCAACCATGTTTTTGCTTCTCCAATTAGTGATAGGGGAAACATCATTAGGCGGACAACTTCATTTTTGGTATCTCTGTATTTAAACATATCGCAGATTCTGAGGAATTCATGAATGTGTTTGTGAGGATCAGTTTTGGTTCTACCATCGAATTGGTTTCATTTGACAAGAGTCAAGTGGTTTCCTTTAATAGCAAATTCGTTTGCGGTTTCAGGAATAGTGATTGCAGAACTGAGAGTCAGAGCGACAACACGGTCGGCAGCCCACATGGGTTCATCATCCATTGGATCGTAATTTCGAAGAATATCAAGAAAGTGACAAAAGTGGTTGATGTCGAGAATTGGCGGATAGACAATTCTCAGGTGTTGAGATGGGTTGTTTCTTTGATTGAATGGAACTCTTCTGTTTCGTCAACGAAATCTTCGATTCAGAGTATGTTCAGGTTCAGGTAATGGTTCAACAAGTTTAGAATTGGAAGCACGTGTATGCATCCAAGGGAGAAATTGTTAGGGGTCAGTTTGCCAGAAAACTATACGACGAGTTTTGAAAAAGAGGGGGGTTAAAATAATTTTCCAGAGTTGACTACATAACAACTTAAAAATCCCCGGCAGCGGCGCCAAAAACTTTGATGTGTTTCAAAAGCTTTAAATTTATAATGACTGAAAGTACCAATTTTATTATAGGAGAACACACGGGTAAAAGTATAACCCACGTATGTAGTATAATCTTTTTAGGTAAGACCAGGTCGTCCACAGGAATTTTAGTAGTGTTCAAATAATCAGAAAGAAAATAGACTTTAACAATTTTGAAAATAACTTTTGTTGTACCAGTGATAATAAAGATGACTACTCGGATAGTTGAAAATAATTTATAAGTATTGGTAATGATTAGACCTCGAAGATGGAACCTTAACTTATAAAAAGGATTTTCTCGTCAGAAAACGTTTTCACAAACTAACTTAATTAACTCAAGACTTATATTTAGTTAACTAGACCAAATGTGTCACTCAAATAATCCAATTACCAGTATATCAAAGCTTGTTTGTTTATCAATTTACGAAAGTAGATTTCTCGGCACAAACGACAAAGACCATAGACAAATCTTTAAAACCACATAGATCATAACCGGTCTTTCGACCTTTACCGATATGATTATATAATCTAAGTTGAAAAGCAAAGATGGGCAAGATAAGATATTATAGGATTACAACATAAGCTTGAGATTAAAGAGATCATGATCATACCAACCGCTTATTCATTATCATAACATTACCGAGTAGTCATGAGAGATTTAGCCTCTCATAGCTAAGGAGTTCATAACATAACTTGCTTCAATAACAAACTTCATTATATTGCTTATACTAATATGATATTCTTCCTCGTTCTTGGTTCGTTAATCTTGAATATCTAAAAGATATGGTGTTTATGCTTGGAGAAAGGGATAGATGGTTTATGTTTTTGTGTGTTGATGATATTCTATGATATGTTGATATGAAAATGAGAGATTTTGAGGCTCTGTTTATAAGCTGAAATTCGGGAGAAAGTGCAGCGCACACAAAAGATTGTGCGGTGTACTTGGTGATTAAATGCATACGTATTAAATGTTTATTGAGTAAGTGCGACGCACAAGAGAAATTATGCGGCGTACTTAGGGTGTAAATGCAGTAGCATTAAAGTCTTCGTAAATTCTTCATATCAGATAGGAAGTGCGGCGCACAAAGGAAATTGTGCGGCGTACTTGTTGAGTTAATGCGTATTTGACTGTCTTTGACTTGAAGGTAAGTGCGGCGCACAAATGGTAAGTGCGGCTAACATTTGGCACTTTGAGCTTGATTGTTGATCTTTTCTTGAATGATGACTTCTTTAACGTGTAAGTATTTGATTTTGATGTATTTAACCTCGAGATGTCTTCAAGTGAACCTGCAAGCAATTTAAGCTATTAAATATTGAAAGTTCACGAGAAATGATAAAATATATACAAATAACGCCATAGAAAACATGTATAATTTGGGTGTTATCAGGGCAGGGTTTCCTAATGGGTCAAATAATATAACTGTTGTAAAGTTTGAAATGGCGCGAGGCGGGTTTACCCAAATCACTTATTGCACTATTTTAATTACAATATGTATTAACAATATAAACTTTTACTGATAAATTGTGGCAACTTTTAGCCTATGTGGCCGGTGTCTTTCGCTTTTATGCTACTATTAGAGTTTTACCACTGATGTGCTAAAACCACAACTTAAGTCTCATTCATTTCAATTTTCAATACGCAATCGTAATTTTCCTCAAAATTTTCCAATTCATCCAAATGGTTTGACATGGTTAGATTTTAAATTGTCAAGAAGCCAAGGGGTCCTCATGCAACAAAATCAGATGTTATAACAATAAGCATGTTTATCTTTAAAATAAATGATCATAGAGGTCATGGCAGGGGAGAATTAAGAGGATGAGGAAGGGGAAAGGGAAGAGGTAGAGGAAGAGGGAAGGGAAGTGGCTGAGGTGGTTGATACTTTCCCTTAATGTGAAGTTCTACACTATTATGTAAGGAATGAAAGTAAATTGGTAATAAATGGAGAACATTCTTCCTTTGGTTTTCTCGGCCACCAAGATCTTGAAAGAAGATGGGCTCGCATATACAGTGTCATATAGAAAAACTTGATACATGAAACAAGGTTGATTATTATATTCGGTCCACCTTAAGCAATGCATTTGCAAAGGTAATCCATATTTTATATTTCTTATTGTTAGCTTGATCGAATCTACTTTTGTAATATGCATACGCCAGGTTTAACGGGTCCGGGTAATCCATACTTTTGTAATAACAGGTATGGGTCAAACCAGGTCGAGGACGATCAGGATGGGTTGTCCAATGCGTGGGACAGATGTTGGAAAACGACCTGATAAATGAATCAATGACACTACAAGAAAAAGGTGAAAGACAAATCCGATTAGGAAAAGGAACAGGTGAATTGGCCTAAACGAGAGAAGGCAATGTTTAGCACGTTGTTGAAAAAATGGAACCCGATTTTAGATGGTGTTGCAGGTCGTGCCACTTCATGCTTGCTATGGGAACGTGTTGAGGTAATTTTTTGGCAGCTAACTCCTTGATCTCCAGTGAGGCCATTGTTGTTCTTCAAAGGGCATATAAAACATGAGTTGAAAGAGGTCGAAGAGTTCAGGCATAAATCATTAATGGAATACACTTTGTAAAGAAGGTTATCATACCAAGGCTGAGAATTACTCCGTCTGATAAGCGTCTACCGCTAAAGATTGTAAGGAAACAATATCCTTTGTCACTTTTGTTTGCTATGACAATTAACAAGAGCCACGGTCAACCGCTTTCAAAAGTTATGCCACGTCCTGTTTTCACACATGGACAATTATATGTGGCTATTTCAAGAGTCAAAAGCAAACGAGGTTTGAAGGTTGTCGTTTGTGATGACGAAGGTAATGTTTCGAAAGACACTACGAATGTCGTCTACAATGAAGTGCTTCACGGTCTATGATTAAATTTCAAGTGGCACGGACAATACATATGACATGTTCTATACAATATTTGCTAATCATATATATATATATTACCAATCATAACCTACTTTAACTTGCATTCCTTTTTTGGCATGAACTGTTAAGTTTTCAAAGAAGAAACATTTAGATATTACTTCAATGTGTCTCACTATACTTTTCAAGACCATCAAGTTTGAAGATGACAATGCATGAACGCTTCTTATTTTAATTGCTTCAAAACTCAATTGTTTGTCAAATGCTTGACTTGTTACTTATTCATCCTTTTAAATATAAATGAAACATTGTTACGTTTTTTTGCATTTTTTTGTTATTCACACACGTTATTTCTTAAAAAAATTCTTTTAACTATACCCGGGATCACACTGGTCTTTAAGCTAGTGTTATTATATATTGGCGTCTCTATGCAAAGGTTTATAAGATGCAAATAGATAAATTTAGTGTGTGGTTAATACATCCAAACCTTATTTTTGACAATTCGTTTCTTTCTAGAAGTAGCTTTTAAGAAAATGCTTTAAGCTATGAATATATCAAGTTATATAATTATCATTATAATTCAAATTATAAATTAATTTGTTTTTTTCCTTCATACAATTACTCCACTAGCAAGGCACTTACGCGATGCGGCAGTGGGTAGCATGTAATAACTTTTATGAAAATAAGCATGTTTCTCGTTATTATGGTTTTCGTTACAATAACTTTACGAATGGAAAAAACTGAAGGTTTGAGTAGCTTTAAGATGTATCAAACGAATTATATAAAAGTCGTAATGTACGTGCACGATGTTTCGACAATATTAGCGGGAAACAACAACTATGTAATGAACTTTTTTGACAAGTAATTTTTTTTGAGTTGTACACTTTTCATGGCAATAAACTATTTGTGAATAATGTTTTTCAATAATTCAAAATAAATATTTAATTCTAAGTTACAAGGAAAAACTTCATGTTTGTAATTTTATCTTCCCATGTGCCAAAAGAGAGACAACTTAAAAAAGGGTTTTAGCCGTACAATAGCAACGTACTTTCAGTTTTGTTCCATGTTGGTACGTGAACTTTTTTTTGTTCCACTTAATGTAACGAACTTTCAAGTTTCGTGTTAATTTGCAAAAGTAAAACTTGTTTACGGGAATGGCTACATTTATGGTCCACTTACGGAACATTAGAAAAAGTTCACGTTCAAAACGGAACATTAGAAAAGTTTCACGTACAAAACTGACATTAGATAAAAAAGTTCACGTACCAAAACGGAATATTAGAAAAAGTTCACGTATCAAAATGGAACATTAGAAAGTTCGTTAAGTTGGTAAAAATTAACACAAAACTTTTTTCCCGGTTGCCGGTCAAGTTGGTGAAAATTAACACAAAACTTGAAAGTTCATTACATTAAGTGGAACAAAAAAAAGTTCACGTACCAACATGGAACAAAACCGAAAGTACGTTGCTATTGTACGGCTAAAACCCCTTAAAAAATAATACTAGTTACTAACGGGCACTATAACTGATGAAGATGACGTATTTATCATATACACGTTGTTGGTGATTTTGCGTCACCAATATGATTTAAGTGTAATGGATTGACTTAGTTGACCAATGTATAATCGTGATAAATGTTTAACAAGTCGGGGTTGTGCGGAGTGCACACTTGTATGATGTTACTATGATTATCATTCGGGGGCGAAGCCCCGAATCACGGTGGTCCGGGGGCAGCGCCCCTAGTAGCAGGGTCCAAGGGGCAGAGCCCCTGGCTGGGGTCGAGCTGGTCAGCTTGGAAATTTTTTATTTGGTGTAAAGTGCTATGTTAAAAAACACTTAAAAATAAAATTCTCGAAATTATGGACTTGATTTTTGCCCCTTAATTTAACTAATTCGGTAGTTAAATAACCGCTATGATGGTTACAACCGATATTCAGTTTTGTTGGTCACATATATTATCAATCTAATCTCTGGTTTGTTTTTTCATAACAACAAAAACATATTCTCGATTCTTAATCTGAGTTTTATCCGATTTGAGATTTCGATAGAACCATCGAAATACTTCAATCTAAAAGTGTTTACACGACTCTCAGATTTCTGTGATCATAATTTTATAACAAAGATTAAAGTATTATGATCATGACGAACGGAGAATCTGTGAAGGATATGACGAGCACGTTCGATAAGTTGGCAAAGTTTGAAGGGCAGGACTTTCGTCGCTGGCAAAAGAAGATGCACTTTCTTCTTACCACCCTGAAAGTTGTGTACAATCTGAGTACACCCAGTCCCGTATGGTCCGAGAATGAAACTTTGGAGATGACTAGGAAGAGGATAAAGTGGGATAACGACGACTACATATGCCGTGGTCACATTCTAAATGGTATGTCTAATTCCCTATTTGATATCTATTAAAACGCTGAATCTGGAAAATCACTATGGGAGTCCCTAGAATCCAAATACATAGCAAAAGATACTTCTGCAAAGAATTTTCTTATGAGTAATTTTATGAATTACAAGATGGTTGATACCAGGCCTGTCATGGAATAATATCATGAAATGTTAAGTATTCTGGGACAATATACCCAACACAATTTGATGATGGATGAGGCCATCTCGGTTGCAGTTATCATTGATAAACTGCCCCCTTCCTGGAAAGAATTCAAACATGGTTTGAAACATAAAAAGGAAGAGTTAAATTTGGTTCAACTTGGTAGTCATCTACGAATTGAGGAAGGATTAAGAAATCAGGAACTTGATAATAATCCTAAAGGAAAGAACCAAATTAGATCACCTTCTGTCAACATGGTTGATAGAGCCAAAAATTCCAAAAACAATAAGAACAAAAGAAAGTTCAAAAGTGATGATGATAAATTCGCCAACAAGAAGGCTACAGCGACTTGTTGGAAATGTAAAAAGACTGGTCATATGAAGAAGGATTGTCGCTCTCGTAAGGGCAATGATGACGCTGGTTCAAATGGGTCTAAGGATCCTGAAAAGCAACAAGGTCATAATTATGATTTTATGCAGAATTTTGTTAATGTTTTACATTATGTTTCTGTTATTTCTGATGCATTTTATGTTCAGGATGATGAAGTTGCTTGGTGGGTTGATTCGGGTGCAACAAGTCATGTTTGCAAGGATCTTCGTTGGTTTCAAGTCTGTAAATCGATTGAAGATGGATCGTTTGTAAAGATGGGAAACGTTGCAACCGAACCAATCAAAGGAATAGGGCGTGTTTTATTGACTTTCACTTCTGGAAAAACTTTATGTTTAGATAATGTATTGTATGTACCTGGGATTCGAAAGAATCTTGTTTCTGAAATTGTGTTGAATAAGTGTGGCTACAAACAAGTGTTGGAAAGTGACAAGTATATCTTGTCAAGACATGGTTCATTTGTTGGATTTGGTTATGTATGTAATGGTATGATTAGATTAAATCTGAATTATCCTTTGTTTAATGCTTCTGCTTGTATGATTACTTCTAGTCATAGCAATAGTTTAAGCAAATCTGAATTATGGCATGCTAGACTAGGACATGTTCATTACAAGAGAATGAGGGATATGTCTAAAATGAGTTTAATACCTGCTTTTGACATGACACATGAAAGTTGCAAAACTTGTATGTTAACAAAGATTACTAGACAACCATTTAAGGGTGTTAACTAGGAAAGCAAAGTATTAGATCTCATACATAGTGATTTGTGTGATTTTCATGCCAATCCTTCACTAGGAAATAATAAGTATGTCATTACTTTTATTGATGATGCTTCTAGATATTGTTATGTCTATCTATTGCATGCTAAACATGAAGCTATAGATAAATTTAAAATTTATAAACAAGAAGTAGAACTTCAAAGACAAGATTTGATAAAAGTATTGCATACTGATAGAGGTGGTGAGTATCATTGGAATCTTGTTCTTCAAGAAGCAATGGAGACACATGCTTTTCATGATTTCAGAGTTAACCATTGAAAGAATGCATGTCGTAGTTGCTGTTAGCGTTTCCAAGATAAGAAGAGGAAGGGAGGTTGTATGATTCCCATAAAATTATACCTCAACTATTATTCGTATATTTTTGTTATGTTTCAGTACAACTATTTCTTTTTCAACATTTTAGTATCTTACGCACACCCATCACAGTTCTAGTTGCTACATTTGTTGTTTGGTTGTGCTTTCGTTGAAGAATAATGTAATCGATACAGTCTAATGAGTAGCATGGCTTGTGTGCCGTTATAAAAACATAAACGAAAAGTTTCCAGTCTATTATATGAATTTTAAACTAGTAACAAGTTCACTCAAGGTAAAAATATAAATAGGATTTGGTATGAATAGGTTGTGGAGGTTCAAGAAATATACTCTGTGTTACAGATCGAGTATTTCCAAGATTAATTACTTTCACTTCCCCGTACTATTTTTTTCATTTATTTATTTTTATTTTTTATTTTTGGAACAGCGAGTTAGTACAGTTACTAAGTTAGTTATTCGATTCCACAGTACTTACCCAGAAGGTAGTCCCTGCCAGCCTCTTCAATTTTCATCACCAAAATTTGATTTCATCGTAGATACCCAGCGTCTTCATAAAGGTATGTCATTAGGACTGGAGTGTAATTCTTGGTAATTGGTAGTTTGATGAATGTCAAATTCTTTACTTGTGTATCAGATCAATCATTCAAGCATTCATAGATGACATTCAAAAATAGTTGAATGAATGAAATATCCAATGACAAGTAGTCACACAGTGACAACAAAAGCTTAGACGATGAAATATTCAACGCTAGTCCCTCTTGTTACTAATTAAAAAAAATTAGGTATAGAGACAATATTCCAAAACCTTCGTTTGAAGTGAGTTGAGTTCATATCTTTTATGGATTTCATGCATCATGTCAGTTTTAGTACCTATTGACTTGCGCTGTTCTTGATTAGTAAGAATTGGATACAAGCATGCTTTAATATGTAAACAGAGTGCTTGATTGGCAATCCACAATGACCCTTTAATTTAACCCATTTGACCTGTCTAACATTATACGTTGCACAAACAAATCCCTGAAACTATAATATTACACCCCTTATAACAACTTTGAAAATTGAAAATGTACAAAGTTTCAAAAATGCCTAATAAAATACTAGCAGGGTATGTAGGGAAACATGTACACTTTTATTAAAATAAAATCAGATTACAAATAATAATAATTAACAGAAATTAAACAACAGAAAATAAAACAGACAGAATTGGGTAGAAGCAGAAGACAAACACTATGAACGATAAATATTTTGATATGAAAGATCTGGGGGAGGCTGAGGTGATTCTTGGTATTAGAATCAAACGAGAAAACAATGGTATTTCTATTTCTCAATCTCATTATATTGAGAAGATACTAACAAAGTTTAACTTTGGTATTGTTACACCGCTTTTTTACTCCTGTGGATTCTACGTGAAGTTTTCCGACCTAAATAAAGGAACGCCAGTGTCTCAGTTTAGAGATCTCTAGAGCTATTGATTTCCTTAAGTGGTATGCCATGATTAGCACTAGGCCAGATATAGATTTTGCTGTAGGAAAGCTTAGTAGGTACACTAGCAATCCCAGTGCTCTACATTGGCAAGCTTTGGGTTGAGTATTTCAGTATTTGAAAGGAACCAAGGATTATGGTTTGACTTATAGTGGTTATCCTTCTGTTATAGAAGGTTATTCCGATGCCAGTTGGATTAATAATATGGAGGATCACTCGTCTACGAGTGGTTGGGTATTCCTCTTGGAGGAAGGGTGCTATTTCTTGGGCTTATTTAACTTACAGACCAAGAATTAACAGAAAGGCGTGAAGCTATAAGAGACACAAAATTTTTCTAAATCAAAATACTTCAAGTACACTGACGGAACACTATGGTTTATTTAGCGTCACAGCCAAAAGACCGAAAGCGATAGTAAGCAAAGCGAAGGTTCTACTAAGAGATGAATAAAGCCGCTATAACAGTGACTGATAATATATTTAAAGAGTAAATTGCATAGATCGTCCTTAAAGTTTGGTCAAATTGCATGTTTCGTCCCAAACGTTAAAAAAGTGCAAAGATCTTCTTTGTGGAAAACCTTGCACCAAAGGTTTTCTTAAAGGTTTCCTCTCAGGGACGATACTTGCATCAAAGGTTTTCCCACAAGGATGATTTTTGCACTTTCGTAACGTTTGCGATGAAAAATGCAATTTGATCAAACTTTAAGGACGATTTATGCAATTTACTCTAATATGCAGAAATAACATAAAAAATAATAACACAATAACGAATAAAAAGCTCATTCGATGAAAACTTATAACGATATGTGTATCAATACACTCGTTTTTATAATCATCATTTATGTCATCCAATCAACATTTTACGTGTATAACTTGTCTACGTGAATCCGTCGCTTCAAATCAACAAAAAAACAACTTTAACGTTCTAATATATTATAACACTAACTTAAACAAAGATGATACACATTCATAGCGCACGTTTCATCATTATAATCGATCATCGTGATAATGTATTAAGCATCGAGGAATCTCGAAAAATAACTAAGAAAAAATATTATTAAAGTGAAGCATGACTACAAAATTTCATCGGCGAATAATGATTATGCATTGTCTTAACTCTAAACAAACGGAATAAGTATTAAAACAGTATGCTCTACCGTGTCATTTTCCTCTCTATGAATTCATGATACATGTATGTTGGTGATTTTGCGTAACTAATATGATTTAAGTGTAATAGATTAACTTGGTTGATCAATGTGTAATCATGGTAAATGTTCAACAAGCCGGGGTTGTGCGGAGTGCACACTTGTATGGTGTTATTATGATTATCATTCGGGGCGAAGCCCCGAATGACGAGGGTCCGGGGGCAGCGCCCCTGGTAGCAGGGTCCAAGGGGCAGAGCCCCTGGCTGGCCAGGTCAGCTAGGAAAATTTTTATTTGGTATAAAGTATTATGTTAAAAACACACTTAAAAATAAATTTTTCAGAAATTATGGACTTGTTTTTGCCCGTTTATTTAAACTAATTCGGTGGTTAGTTTAACTGTTTTGCAGTTACAACCGACCTTTAGTTTTTGTTGGTCATATATACATATCACAATCTCTGGTTCAGTTTCATAGCATTAAAAACAAATTCTCGTTTCTAAATCTGAGTTTTATCCGATTTAAGATTTCGATAGAACCATCGAAATACTTCGATCTGAAAGTGTTTACACGACTCTCAGATTTTCGTGATCGTATTTTTTTATAACAAAGATCGAAGTATCTGTGATCATGACGACCGGAGAATCTGTGAAGGAAATGACGAGCAAGTTAGATAAGTTGGCAAAGTTTGAAGGGCAGGATTTTCGTCACTGGCAAAAGAAAATGCACTTTCTTCTTACCACCCTGAAAGTTGTGTACGTTCTGAGTACACCCAGTCCCGAATGGTCCGAGAATGAAACTTTGGAGACGACTAGGAAGAGGATGAAGTGGGAGAACGACGACTACATATGCCGTGGTCACATTCTAAA
>BQNB010094018.1:3354-18299 GCA_026074375.1 Tanacetum coccineum | reverse complement strand
AGTCAGTTCAATCAGCCAACCATTATAAATGTTGCACATGGATTTGTTTGGCCCAACATTTGTAAAGAGTTTAATGAAAAAGATGTACTGCCCAGTTGTCACAGATGATTTTAGTAGGTTTAGTTGGATTTTTTTAGCCACTAAGGATGAAACTAGTGAAATCCTTAAAACATTCATAACAGGCATAGAAAATCTAATAGACCTTAAGGTGAAAGTGATTAGATGTGACAATGGGACTGAATTCAAGAATAAGGTCATGAATTAGTTCTGTGAAATAAAGGGTATTAAGAGGGAATTTAGTGTTGCTAGGACTCCACAACAAAATAGAGTAGCAGAAAGGAAAAATAGGACACTAATAAAGGTTGCTAAAACTATGCTAGCTGCTTCAAAATTGCCAACAACTTTCTGGGCTGAAGCAGTTAATACTGCTTGTTATGTCCAAAATAGGGTGTTAGTTATCAAGCCTCACATCAAGACCCCTTATGAACTTTTTCTAGGTAGAAAACCTGCCTTAAGCTTCATGAGACCATTTGGGTGTCCTGTTACAATCCTTAATACCATAGATCACCTAGGTAAATTTGATGGAAAGGCTGATGAAGGGTTCTTTGTAGGATACTCTACCAATAGCAAAGCATTTAGAGTATTCAACAGTAGAACTAGGATAGTAGAAGAGAACTTGCATGTACAATTTAGTGAAAATACATCTAATATTGCAGGAAGTGGACCTAATTGGCTTTTTGATATAGATGCACTAACAAATTCTATGAACTATAAGCCAGTTGTTGCAGGGAATCAGGCTAATGGTAACGCATGTACAAAAGTATGTGACAATGCAGGTAAAGCTAGAATGGAGACAGTACCTGGCAAAGATTATATTTTGCTACCAATGTGGCCTACTAATCCCCTATTCTCTCAGAATTCAAAGGAATCTCTTGCTGCTGGATTCAAACCATTAGGGGAGGAAGAAAAGATAGATAATGAAGATCCATGGAATGAAAATGAAGCTTCAGGGAAAGATAGTGAGGTTCCAAGTACAAAGGAACCAAGAAAGGATCAAAGAGTTAATCAAGAGTTGGATGCTAGTATTAACAGCACTAACAATATTAATACTGCTAGTGATGGAAATAGCACTAACAATGTTAATGTTGTTAATTCAACTGTTAATGGTGCTGTCACAGAAGTTAATGTTGTTGATCCAAAAACAAGCATTGAACTTCTAAATTATCTAAATATACCTAAATTGGAAGACATTGTTTATTCAGATGATGATGAAGATGTTGGTGTAGAGGTTGACATAAACAATTTAGATGCATTTATGCCTGATTAACAACACTAACTAATATCTTAATCCTGCTAGTGATGGAAACTAACTACTAAGCAATGTCTAATGCTGAGCAGTTCAACTATGTACATGCTTATGTCAATAGCTAGATAATGTGTGCTTAGCTTGAGAATTAGGTCTAATAGCTGATGGCTGATGATAGACTAAATCATGCTATGAATCAGAAGAATTGTGAGGCACGATTTAGTCGATCCGCTGAAGATGATATTTCAGGATGCCTGCGCGCATGAACAATTTCGATTACAATACTTCATCAATCCCTGTATATCCTACCACATAAGAATACACAAAGACCTATCCACTTGAAACAAAATATTAGTGACTAGCTTGAAATCAGCAGCTCAAATCCAGAAGAATAGACAAGGAATTTGGAGGACATTGGGTTTACCGTTAGCACTACTCATGAACAAAGAAGAGAACGCATTAGCAAATACATTCAAAATATGCTTGTTTGCTTGCTATATCAACACGAAAAAGGGAAAAAAAAGAAAAAAAGGAGGTGTGCGGAGAACCCAAATGGTAGTTCAAGCACAGTGAAGCTATCATGTTTAAAGAAGAGCTATTGCAGAGAAAGAGTATCTACCATCAGTTACAAAACGTTTAGATCCTCTGTGAGTTACTCTAGACTGCAAAAACAGGCTGGATATACATATGCACAATGCAAGGTTCGATAGACAGCAAAAGCTTAAAGGATTATTCAGTATGTTATTTGAGCAAAGAAATAAAACAGGAGTAAACACATTAAAGACATGGATAAGCATTAGAGTGAAAGGCAGTGAGCACAAGAACAGAAGGAAGTTCTAAAATTTCGCTTAGGAGCAGCATACTTGAATCATAGAAAATTTAGAACGACAGCAGCAAGTTTAAGATGAAAATATATGAAAAGCATGAAGTAAGATGATGATCTATTACTGTAGAAGTCAGAGATGCCAACAACTTCATTATGAAAAGATGATCGTCCTGACTGATGAGTGAGCAATTATCTTGCTATACCTCTAGAACCACTAAGCCTCCAATCATTATTGACTGGAAAATCCATCGTAACTAAAGAAGAAAGATGATATACTTTGCAAGTCATAAGATGCTGAGGCAAGTTCTAAAGAGGCACTCATCAATGAGTGCCACGTCAATGTCTTCTATAGTATTGACCTAAGAAGACTTCGGTCAACTCTATGGCACTTCACTGGCGAAATTGCTAACATAGTGATCTGGACAGAGGCCTCTCAAAAGGGGGGGTAAGAACAAGGCGAGCATACAATCAAAAAACAAACAACACATATATGAAAAACAGAACAGACTATACAAACAATAAGGGACAAGAACAAGAATATATCACAAGAGTTGCGAGATGGTGAGCGGAGTAAAATTGTATGAAAATGGGTGGTAAAGATGGGGATATATAAGGGACAAGAATAGGTGGAGGGATATATAATAGGTAGGGTGTGGGGGGGGGGTGGGGGTGTGTGGGTAAAGGATGAGAACATACACTCACATATAGGGTTGGGTTGTGTTCTCTGAGTGTGAATCATATGAGGATATGTTGTAGCTGTGTTTACATTGGTAGACTAGATTTGGTGTCAGTTTATAAGAGTTGATTTGGGGTTTGTATGGGGTAGTGAGACGTGTCTATTGACACTATAGGATTACGAATGTTCTGTATGAGTAAGGGGTTGTGGAGAGTATAGAGACATCTGTGTGTGTATGGATGGAGTGTCTTTTAATAAGAATTATAGTTTGAGATTACAGGGAGATCTGATCATTAGGGCGTGGATTGGGTATGACAGAGTAATGTAGTTATTGATGTCACTTCGATAAATACATGAGTGAAGGATATGTAGATGACTGTAGATAACTTTTGGACGTTGTGTTTGGAAGTGCGTGGTGGGGGAGTGGAGACATGTGCGACGGAGGGGGTTGAGGCAGTGAGTGATTGGATGAGGAGGTAGTTTTATTATGATTTGAAGTGTTAGTTTGGTGGTTGATGAGGATTGGATAATAAGAGTGTCGAGTAGTGAACAGACGTTTGGTATACGGATTTGTTGAGAGAGGTGGTCTCGTGAATTGATGGATAAGATTATGAGTGTAGATGGATTGGTAGGCAGAAGTTGGTTATTGATTGGTAGGATTTGATGTTTGATGGGTGCGTGTAGTGGGTTTAGTGTTGGATGATGAGGTGTTATACTTAGTGGTTATAGGGAGACGTGAAATATTGTTATTGAGATGGTTGGGATAGTTTGTCTGTTATGTATGATTCGTGGTTACATGTAAGGTGATGAGGTGATAGTCGATATTTGGAGTTATTGGTTCTGGGATAAATAAGGGTACAGGTATTTATTATTATGGGGTGATGTAATAAGAGGCGATGTGCAGAGTGTTGCGTGTATTTTGAGCGATAAGGTTTGAATGGGGTTGTGTGATGGGGGTGAGTACGTTGATGTTGGTTGAGAAGATAGTTCTGGGGTGTGTAGATCTGTTGTGTGAGCTGTTGATTAGGAATAGACTGTAAGGTACATTTTTTACTCTTTTCCGATATGTGTATGGAGTGAAGTTAAGGATGATGGCTAAATTTGTGGGTTTGAAGTGTACATACTACCATATAGTAGAAGGTTAGGGTAGATTTTTGTTTGTAAAAGAGTTCTGGTAGTAATTATCAGCGTATGAGTAGAGTTGATATGTTGGATGCAAGGTCTTTACGTTTGGTCCCTTCGATAGGTACACTTATAAGAATTGAATCTTTTTGTACGTAGTTACCAACGATTTTTATCTTTTTTTTTATAACTTTCTTATTCACAATTGCCGTTCTCACAAATCCAGCATAGTGTATATAATAGGGAGGATCCTGGGGTTTTTCCCATCCGCTCTCGAAGCCATCTTCTCAATCTATAGTTTAATCTTGAGATAGCTTAATAGCTACAAAAAAAAGTGTGTAAATTCGTTGCGATAAATACAAGCAGCCTTCTTAGCGATGCTATCTACTCTTTCTCCCAAAAGAATCTTATTTTATTTCTATAATTATAGTAAATAAATAAAAATGTTATCGTTAAGGGTTCTAAATAGCTTTATCCAACTTAAATAATAGTAAAAAATAAAAAATAATGCTAAAAAAATACAAAACAAAAGAAATGTTATACCACTACACGTTTTGTCATTAGGATTAAGTGTTTTTTGTACCCCGTATTAATTAATATTATAATATTTTGTTGGAGAGGGTAAGCTAGGAAATAAATTTTAAAGCGCATAAGAACATAACAAAACTATGTATTCATGATGTAGTCGTTTTATGTAAGTTATACGAGAGACATGAGGTGCAGTGTTCTTTATATTAAAAAACTCTACTGAAGAAATGAGAAAAATAAAAAAATAAAAACACTAATAAAAGTTACAACAAAATAACTAAATAAAGCTTTAAGGCACACTAAATAATATAAAAAATTCCAAAATTCTATCTAAAAAATCCCGTTTAAAAATTGAAATCAAAATTATGATGAAACTCGTCGAGTCTGTTCTCTCACCTCACAAACAATACAAACCATTTAAATTGAGTGTAATCCCAAAGTCATACAGATATAATATTTGTTATGATAGTAAAAATCAAAAAATAACTAACTATTACATTTAAAGAGCCCGATGTACACAAGTGATCTTAAAAAATAACAGCTCTGTGTTTGGGGGAGGGGGGGGGGGGGGGGTAGGACAATCATATTAATATGTGAAAAATAAATATAATTAATGGATCAATCCTATGTTAATATTCGTTCTTAGTATCATTGACGTTATAGATTCAGCTTAACCCATGTTGCAGTCTTTGGATAATTCACCTATCCAAAAATTTTTCCTTCATAATCTATCTTCACAATAAAGACAAAAGTCTTTAAGAGTTTCTCAACACACTTATAGTTAGAGCTTAAGCTTATAATGGTAATGCTATATATCTTCTTGCATAACGATTACCATTATTAAGTGAGTGAGCAATGCTAAGGGATTAAAGAAAATTATCTATTAATATACTATCGGGAGAAATCAAACAAGCATAAACATAGGACTCTATGGCTTCTTTATCAATTAATGTCGTGATATCTAAAGTCATATGATGAATCACACTAAATCATGCGGTGATTGCTAGCCAACATTCAGCTACAGCATGATTAAACACGTCCATGTAATCAGTCAGAACCCTACAAAGCTAAAGAATGAATCCTCTAAAATATGAGTATTACAAATAAAACAACGTAAGTACTAATTTAGTGTGCTATAAATCAGCTTAAGAGTGCAGTTACTGAAGAGAGGAGATCTCTAGGTTTGAAGCGTAATAAGCCATTACTGGCCGATTTTGCATTCAACATAAAGAATTCATATATATATTTGGACCCTTTATCTACTCCATTACGTAGTCTACCATTATAAATTATTTCATTTTCATAATATTGAATAAATAAGAATTTGAGGGTGTCCTTAAATTAGATAAATCTTTCGTTTGGTGAATTCTTACTAAGCAAACTCAGAGAAAAATTCTTTATATTAGATAAGGAAATTGAACACGATGATTATTGTAATTAGTGGGAGCTAATTTAGTCTAGTAGCAGATTTCAACTCTAAAGTCAAGCATTCCGAAAATTATAAAACATTATTACTTAAGAAAGTAATATTTTATGGTTCTAACTGCTTGATAGTCCTCCATGTTCTTATATACTTATTTTGCAATTACTATGGTATAATTTAAAATTTGTCCGTAAATGCTTTTTTAATTAGCGCACGGCCCATTGAGCTTTAAATACCTTCATACGATGCACACACGCTAACAGACGTTGGGAGATAATACGCGTATTTTAAGACATCATAGTATACTTATTAAAAGGACTAACAGACATTTCCGGATCTGATAAGAGTACCAACACATACTGAGAAAATAGCTGACATAAAGATATAAACCTATTAGTAGGTATCACTAGGCACTTTTTATACTTGACTTGATATCTGTGGGGCTGTGAAGTGGAGTTTACGCTATAATAGTTTAATGGCACGTGAACTCTAATTCTAATTAACGTATAACTCACATCCATATGATACGATATAGATGAGAGTAGTCTAAGCAATATCTTATTTTTTTTTGATTCTATTTTTTTTCCATCATGTCGAGAAATTGTCCATTCCATTATCTCAAATGCTGGAGTTACTTCTCTTTTTATTTTCATTCTGCCATGCTTCCTTTTCTATTCTAGGTTTTATGCATTTGTCTGCGCGATCACATTTGGTTAATATTATGACTTATTTCATACTTTTTTTTACTATATATAATCTCTAATCACGTATAAGCTCAATCCTATGTTTCCACATAAATTAATAACTTCACCATAACACGGAAATCTATAGCTGATTCCTGCATCCTTACTCACTCCTTTTGTCTCTTACTGAATACAATTAATGGATCATCCATACAACTCACCATAAAAAATTGAGCTATTCGTAGCGAATGGCATTATAAAACATTTCATTCCGTACTATTGCATCGTCCTTGGTTATTATTGTATTTTTTGAGTGGGGGGAATGAGTATTTTTCTTCCAATATTTAAAATTTTTCATATGGTCAGAGTGGATTACTTCATAAAACGATAAACACCCACATCCAAATTTCAGTTTTATTAATTCAAAAGGGCACTTTTTTGAGGTGTCAACTAAGCCCAACATATAAACACTCTATACTACTTGTTACTAAAAAAATAAATTACTGAAAATATAAAACGAAAATAGATGCAACATAAGCGCACATTATTACCTTTCTACACAACCCCTATCAAAATTCACAAGATGACAACAATAAAATTACACATATATATGATAACAAAATACATGCTACACGTTTCATAATATTTTCCCAACCCCTTTATCTATACGTCGATCAATAAAAATATCTATTTCAACATAAATCTATCGATCGTATACTGTCACTAAATTTTAGGCAAATTCAAATAATGTATATACATCAGTACGAATCACAAAATTGTCGGTATATACATCATATTAACCTTAAAAGAATTAAAAAACACATTTATGTAGTACAACAAAACTATACATAAAATAATTGATAAAAAATTCCACCGCAACAACTTGCACCCTTATTGCAATCGTATGAAGCTTACATTTTGAAATCCTATCAATATCATAATAATGGCAACAATCAGAGACTGTTCACTTACACGAAAAATCTCGAGACTAAATAATCATTTCAGGAGCGACATGATATAATTAGCAGAAAACTGGCTAATGAATTAAGTTTATACATCAAGGTAAAGGAGTGAGCACAAAGTACAAATAAACATCTTTAACTATGCGTAATAGTATCCTAATTAAACATAGGAAAACGTAGAACTACCTACAGTAGAAAGCATCTTAACAATCTCATTCTCTTACGTCGACGCATGGTTTTTTACGAATGAATACGTATTTATGTAGTCAATATCGCATCCATGGTATTCTTTCTTTTTTTGTGATATTAAGCTGTCAGTTGCTATTGATAGTCATCTGTTTATCCTTAAAAAAATCATTCGTTACTTAGCCACAATTACAATCATGATAGATTTTGGTTGTACATCCTTCAATAACTATCAATATACTCTGTTACGATTCTATACCTTTAGTTAAATATATGCTACTCTCACGTATAGATTTCAATGGAGATGTAGAACTTGTAAGGCTATTTTTTACTCTAGTGGGTAAGACGCGAGATTATTTTTTAGGCGGAAGTAGCAACATGATCAGCTAACGAAAAAAGAAGATATAGTGTCGGGAATGCCTCGAGGATACACACTAATACTCCTAAGACATGCGCTATTTTTTATATTAGCAATATCATCATAGATCTCTTAGGTTTATTCACCCAAAAATTCCAATTAGAAATGGCACTCTTCTCTGACCACCTATTAAAAATCCATAAAAGAGAATTGGATTGAATCATAAAAGAGGATAAGTAGGAAGATTATGTAGGAGGATATAGCATTGCTCCCGTTGATGCAGTCGCAATTCTCAACTTCCCTTTTGAGTTCTCTTATTATATTATACTAAACGAATACCCGTGCAAAACGACAGATAATTATACTTGCGAAATCGTGATTCTGGTTCGACCTTGATGCAAAGGGTGTGTTTTTTAAATTTAATATAGTGTGTGTTTTTTGAAAGGTTGACAAGTTTAAAATTGATCAGGTTTACGGTGTATATAAGGATTTAAGGGGTACTTAGGGGTAATTTAAGCAAATTACATTAATATAAGTTTCAAGATTTAAGATTTCAAGAATGCACATACACTGTTTATAAGGAGAGGTGATTTGCGCACTTATATTTTTTATAACTACACTCAACAGTATAAGAAGTCAAAACACACTGTAAACAATGTACAATTTTATATAATTCATACAGTGAAATATTCAAATAAAAAAATAAGTGTGCAAATTAATTTCTATTTTATAAGTAGTAGAAATATAAAGATATTTGTTATCTTACGGGTTGACAAATGATGCCCATGAAATCATGAATATCCGAATATGTAAGCGATGATCAATGTTGCACATTTTATGCTTGATAATGTTGAGCGTCAACAATATTTTCAATTGGATAAGGATCCTCTAAAGTTCCCTCACAAGGATAAAGAAAACCGGGCCCCGCAGTAGGCTCTGGTATTATCTATGTGAGGAAACTTTACCTCTAAAGTTCAAATGAACTTTAAAGGATCTTTTTCCTTTTCAATTTCAAAATTTTCTCATGGGTTTTAAAATAAATGTTAGCTTAAAAGTTCTAATTTTCAATCTGTGCTTCACGCAAAGTCTTTCTATATTGTGTGGCTTAACAATTAGCTAATAACTAAACTCTATTGTAAATGTTTTTATCAATAAATAGCATGGTTATAAATAGCGTGAAGCGTGGCGTGACGACATAGCCAAGCCTCAAGCTTTAACGTGAGGCGTTGCTTCATAGCGTTTTTAAGGCGTGACTCAAGGCGGCAAAAAATATTTATAGAGTGGTCAATATTAGTTAGCTACTAGGCTTAAAATTGAGTTATGGAGTTAATAAGCCTGAATCCCATACAACCCAAATCATAAATACTTGTAAATAAGCTCAATTACATGAAATATTTTAAAAGCTTCAAAAAAGGCGCGCTATAGCGCGCTTTATCACGCCTTAGCCTGTTTCATAACGTGGAGGTCACGCCTCACGCTATAGCTCGCCTTTTAGAACCCTGATAAATAGACTTGACATTTGAGATAACTTAAATAATTAAAACATGTACTCTTAAGAAAATAACTAGCATGTACCCGCGCAAAGCAGCGGAAAACCAAATATGCGGTTTTTTTATCGTATTTTGATCTTTTAGCGGTATACAATTATAGTCGGTATTTGACGGTTTACCGTTTTGATAGTTTTAAAAAACAAATGTGTGTTTAAATTTCCGTAAATTATATTAATACAAATATAGACGATCCATCCCGACACCTACTCTCAAAAAAAATCAAGGGGTCTCCAACTATAACATAAATAAAAATAATTTTCAAAAAATGTAAATAATTATCAGGGTCTCCAACTATCCACGCCCAAACATTTGGTTAGTTGACATCATCTGCGGAATATAAAGTAACAAACAATCCTATTATTGCATCAAAAAATTAGTTTGCATACATATGTAAGTATGAAACGATCGCATCTGCATCATATCATCAACATCACCATCATCATCATCTCTCCTCTCTCTCCCCTATCCACTCGACTGTACTTCCCCAAAACTAACAATACCTTCTATTGAAACTCCTATACTAAATTAATCTATACTACAAGCTGCTCTATGCTATCCCGATCAATACCATACAAACTTTACAAACATCGGGAGAGTCATCAGTAGCGGATCTAGGATTTTAAAACAGGGTGTGCACTAAAAATATGGCACGGTTAGTTGAAGTAACGGTTCAAATCAAATCGGAATCAAGTCGGGTTAAACTCTAGTCGTTTTTACATCTACTTGAAACCTAATTTTCACTAATCTACCTCTTTAAGCCTTATTATCTTTAAAACGTAGCTCCACATAAAACATTCATAAAATATGAACCCGCTTGACTTACATACAGTATGTAAATCCTTTAACCTTATAGCGATGCTTAATTTTAAATATCTAAATTACTCCATATAAAAAAGTCAGATTATTAATAATAAAATAACATAGGTACTTGTCTATAGTTGAATTAGTGGCTGAAAAAGTGGGACGGACACGGTAATCTAAGAGTCCTTTTTTTGAAACAAAAGTTATATGAAAATAAAGAGTTATGAGTCACCTTCTTCCTCAAATATTCTAAAAAAGAAAACAAAATACCATATATTTCGGCGACTTCATGGTGGATCGGAACATTACCGCCGGCGAGTGGGGTATCCCTTCACTTTTACGACCCTGATCCAGATAGTCTCGTGGCTAGAGCCACCGCCAGACGTCGGTCAACGCTAGCGCCGTCGATAACCACCTCCGGTAGATGCATGGGTGCCGTTTTTTAGAATGAAAAGGGTGTTGTCTGATTCTGAATCTGAATTTTTGGTTTGGAGGTTCGGGTGTCTGAATCTGAATTTTTGGTTCGGAGTCAGGCATGGATTTAGGATGTGTTTATTCCTCCTTTATAATGTAGTATTACTGAATCTTTATGTGTCTTGAGCGGATAGAGTTCGGTGTCTGAATCTGAATTTTTGGTTCGGAGTCAGGCATGGATTTAGGATGTGTTTATTCCTCCTTTATAATGTAGTATAGATTTGAGAAAATACGTATTCAACTAGTCTTATGCGAGTAGGGTGCAATAATCAATCGTCGTGTTCTCTCAGACTCATGTCGGGTCACGCCGATGCCAAAAGAGCGGGTTACATTCCCTCCGAGTTAACGGAGTTATTTATAATACACACTCACTACATCTTTCACCGAAACACTGAATAAATAGAAACATCGACCCATTTTACTTAATCGTGTCAATAGAATTCAATCAAACCCAAACATGCAAAACAACGTGTCAACCATAACCCAAACATGCATAACACGTGTAACCCGTTTGTGACCAGTTTAACTTGTTTAAGTAATAGGTCAAGCGGTGAATGAAATTGGTAGTTTGTCGATTAAACTAATTTAAATGCAAAAATAATATAACGATCTAAAGAAATGATAAAAATTACATACAAATAATTATACAACAATTTCAATGATATCTTAGTTATAATCATAACTCGATCATATCAAGTATATAATAAAATGCATTTAATCAAATCCAACATAAAATCCAAGTTATATATTTTATTTTTAGAGGTTTATATTTACTTAAACGGGTTCACGTGTTAACCTATTTAATACTTATTCTGCCCAAACACGACCCACTTATTAAACGGGTTGACCTGTTTTTGACCCGAACCTGTTTATCCTCAACCCAAACCTGTTTAACTTCATGTCACGTTCATTTATCGTGTAGTGTCATTAATTGCCATCCCTATATCAGAGTGATTGGGTGGGTGGGTGAAGTTCGTATTGGTACAAAGTGTTAAGCAATATATCCATATACATGATGATATGGACACAAAATAAAGTTATTTGACATTTTATGAGTGCAAGTTAAGTACATTGAACTGTTGAAGGTTCTTTGTACACGCAAACATGTGTCAATGCTTTTGGAGGGAATCAACGGCAAAATAATATATAACGTAAAAGTAGAGGGAACAATATCTTATACCTAAAAAGAAAGATTAGAGTTGTAATTAATTTGGTTAAATACAATTGAAGAAGATGTAAGAAAATGCTAAATCCCTTTTTAGTTGACGTACCATAACCAATTTGCAATAGAATTGGTAGCTCATTAAATTGGGGATTACTTATGCACCCGACAATCGTCACCTCAAACGAAACATATATCGAGTCTCATAATAATAATCTATAATCAACATGATGGAACATTTGTGTTCTAGTGTTCCAGTTACATAAAAAGGCTTGTTACGATACATCTAAGATCCAACTTAATGAAGTAGCCGAGGATGAACGTTCTTATATTATTTGTAAATTTTCTTCTAATTTGATTTTTAATGAACCCAATACATTAACCCAAGTCGCGTGCTAAAATCGACTGAATACACGTGAATAAGGTCATAAGTCGGCACCCAAAAAAAGACACGGGGTCAAGGTTTCTCTGTCAATTTATATCTTTTAGAGAAGGATGCAAATAATAAGGCTACCCCCAGTAAAGACACCGAGCGACTTACATTTTTCCTGTCATATCAGCTTTCTCTCTCCGACGACCTACATACAACCTTTTATCTCTAGTAAAGCGACTTACACTACAAAGAACATACCCCATATTTATTAATAAAACACACACACCACAAGCACATAGTCGGTCGAGTATACGACCAACTTCTCCAAATTGACATCGACGACCCACAAATACCAACATCCCCACAATGGGGCGACCGACTTAGATTGGGGGTCGATCACAATGACGACTGAGTCATTGTGGGTAACCTAATATACTAGATTCGTTTAGAAGACCAAAAAGCATAGTCCGTCACTAGCGTAGACATGATGAAATACATAAATTAAAAGATAAATTTAGCATTTGTGAGGAGTTTTATACTTCATTCCTTAGGGTGAGGTTATTGTGAAAAGTTACAAATGGTAAAAAGTATAAGAATGATTTATAGTCATTGGATGTGAGGTATTAATGAGATTAAATTGAGGTATTAATTACATGTTTGACACATAACGACTTGTAACTGACACACTAGCGATGTTGACACACTATTAATACGCTATTATTGACACACGTGAATTTTTTAGCTAACAATGTTGACACACTTGCACATAATTTTTTATAACCGACACACAATTGACACATTTTCACATGATATTAATGACACATAAATGAATTCTCTACACTTTCTATCTTTTTTACCCAAAATCACTTTCTATTTGAACCAAACTCTTCCTTATATAATAAGTGCTCATGTTTTTATTTTCACTTATAATGAAAAAAAGCTTTAGTTAGTAAATAATCGGTAAGATCCTTTCAAAGATTAAACAATTACCCTTATATATAATAGCGAAGCAAACGACAGCGTGTTGGGGGTGCAAAGACGACGTTTGCATATTGGACTGGGTCAGTTGTTTCAAGGGGCAAAAATGACGTCGGGTTGGGCTGGTTCGAGCGGACCGGGTAATACGACGTCATTTTGGTACAACGACGTTGAAATAAACGACGTTGTTTCTATTTTGTCGGTCTCACCTACCTGCTTCACACACACACACAAAACAGAAGCATAGGTAATATGGGTTACATAAGGGTTGTTAGATCAGCCGGGATCAGTGTTGCATGTAAGTATTTCTATTTGTTTCTTTTTTATGGTGGTCTGTTTGTTTTTTTATTCTCAGTATATTGTGTTCTAGTTTGATGTTAAAGTTGAAATTGCTTTAGGGGTTTTGGTAGGTACGACGACTATGAATTGTAGCTGATATGTGGCGGTTTGTAACAAAAAAAGGTAGGTCGAGGTGTTAGGGTTTAGGTTCACTGATGTTTTATAAATGCTTGCATGTTGCATTTTTTGGTTCAATTATGTGTTTTTATTTTTTTTATTTTGATGATTACAGTTGAAATTGTGTTGGGGGTTTGGTAAGAGTAAGGTGTAGAATTGTTGCATTGGTTGATATGTTTTAGTAAATATGTGATGTTTATTTGGTCTGTGTTTTTATTGAGTTTTGCGGAAAAAGAGTATTATGCAGTAGTAAAGCAAACAATGGTGTTTAATACTTGGTTCGGCTGTGATGATTTACTGACCATGTGATTTGTAGTTTCAGCGTGGCAAAGATTGTATGGCATAAATTGTAACCGATTTTTTGTAGCCAATATGATGTATGTGTTGGTCGTAATCTTGCGTTTGCATGTAGCGAAGCAAATGATAGCGTTTTGAAGGGTAAAAACCACGTCGTTACCATATTGGGTTGTGTCGTTTTTGAGTGAAGTGGGTAAAACTAGCAAAATAGCGAAGCAAATGATAGCTTTATATATCTGGTTTGCGTTTTTATTGGGTTTTAGAAAAATAATGCCATTTGAGTTTGCGATGTACTGTTTGCATCTAAATGGCGACGTAAAATTGCAATTAACGATTGAGTCATAGCAATATGTGCAAGGATACGTTGGCCTCGGGATTGAGTATGTAAACTATGTCTGGGTTTTTGACATGTGAGGTTTTTGAATTTTGTGCCTATAATATACGTTATTCTATGACTTTCAGCGTCGCTTTTGCAAAATGATGTTGTTTGTGGATGGCTTAATTTGTTTGAAAGTGTATTTGTGTTGAATGACGTCGTTGGATTTTTTGGTTTTGGCATGACAAAACAACAATGCGGCATAAATTGCAACCTTCTTTTGCAGCCACTACAATTTCTGAGCCGGGGCCCAGATAGTTTTATACATTGGGCTCATCTTTGTTAGAAGTGTAAATCAAGGTTTTATACGTTGTCGTTTGCTTTGGTGTTGTGGTTTCTGTCTTGAAAACAAGCTCTATCATATGTTTGAATCCATTATTTATAGTGATGATGTGTAGATCTGAACTA
>BQNB010094017.1:0-22017 GCA_026074375.1 Tanacetum coccineum | reverse complement strand
GTTTAGGTATCGGAGTTTCTTTGATCGGTTTTGGAGTTTGAGATTTAGGTTAGGGTGTAGATTCTTCTTCTTCATCCTCACTATCAAAATTGATAGGAGTTTTAGAATTATTTTGTTGATCATTTGGGTTGGTAGGTGAGTCATAGGATTTATTACTTCGTATAAATACTGCATTTACATGCTCATTTTGAGCTTGCGGTGGTTGGTAAGGTTTAGACGAGCTACCTTTCGGGTTTGGTTGAGTGTTACTAGGAAGAGATCCAGAAGGTTGACAAGATTGTTTGTCAGCAAATTTGTTGAATTTCGCTTCTATGTTTTGGATCGAGACTTGATGATTTTTAGTTGTTGTTTTGAGTTTGGTTTTAAGATCCATAATGTATCTTTAACAAAAGAATTGGTCGATTGTTAAGATTTTATGAATTCGCTTAATTTTCTTTGAAGGTCGGGTTTATCATAAGAATTGGATCAATAGTTGTATTGATTATAATCGTTTATTCCGCTTGAACGCCAATTATCGTGATTTGATTTACGGTCGCGGTAATCATTGTAAAAACATGTACCTCAAAAAGTTTGCATGAATTTTGCTTCCTCTTTGCGAGACATCGGTATGTCATCATCGTTACAATCAGGGTTTGTGTTATTTGAACGAGATTTGAGTTCTTTGTACCGAGCGTCCATTTTCATGGTCATGGAAACCATTCGTACCATAATTTTGTCAGTATCAGAATTGCTGCTACCGTCATCGGCGAAAGCAACAATTTTCTTGAGAGAGGATTTTGTTTTTTGGTTTTTAGCCCAATCGAGCTTGAGTAAGACTTTGTCATCGAGAACTTAATAAGCTTGGTTTGGTGTTTTATAGAGGAAAATACCACCAGCTGCGGAATTAAGAACTTCTTGGGTTATTTCGTTGAGGCCGTGATAAAAGATTTTATGATAAAAGATTGTGACAATGGCAATTTCAAAGCATTTCTTTCATACGGAGCCAAGCATCAGTTAGGGTTTCGTTTTCATGTTGGGAAAAGGATCGGATTTCTCCTAATGAATCGATCAAATAGAGCTGAGGGGAAAGAATCAGCTAATAAAGGCGGTGCGAAGTTCATCCCATGTTTCAATGGTTCCCTTGTTGAGTTCATCTAGCCAAGTTTTTGCTTCTCCCGTGAGTGATATGGGAAACATCATTACGCGGACGGCTTTATTTTTGGTGTCTTTGTATTTAAACATGTCACATATTTTGAGGAATTCGTGAATGTGTTTGTGTCAATGGTTCCCTTGTTGAGTTCATCTAGCCAAGTTTTTGCTTCTCCCGTGAGTGATATGGGAAACATCATTACGCGGACGGCTTTATTTTTGGTGTCTTTGTATTTAAACATGTCACATATTCCGAGAAATTCATGAATATGTTTGTGTGGACCAGTTTTAATTCTACCATCAAATTGGTTTCCTTTGACAAGAGTCAAGTGGTAACCTTTAATGGCGAATTTGTTTACGGTTTCAAGAATGGTGATTGCGGAACTGGGAGTCGGAGCGACAACACGGTCGGCAGCCCACATGGGTTCATCATCCATTGGGTTGTAATTTTCAAGAATATTAAGAAGGTGATGGTAATAGTTGAAGTTAAGAATGGGTAGGTAGACAACTCTTGGTTGTGCAGGACATTCGTCCCTTTGTTCGAATGGATTCTCCTGTTTCATCGACGAAGTCTATGATTCAGGGTTCGTTCAGGTTCGGCTAATGGTTTGACAAGTTCATAGTTGGAAGCACGCGCATGAATCTAAGGTGAACTGGTAGGATGTTTTATAGAATGTTTTTAAGAAAAAACATTTGACTGCAGAAAGTGTAGTGCACTTTCTGCAACGAGAGTTACAGAAAGCAGGCAGATTGAAAAAAAGGATAAAAATTTGTTTTAAATTAACAAGAATTGATTATAGAATAGTTTAAAATCTCTAGTAGCGGCGCCAAAAACTTTGATGTGTTTCAAAAGCTTTAAATTTATAAGACTAGAATTACCGTTTATTAAATGGAAACACACGGGTAAAGTATAACCCACGTATGTAGTATAATAATTCCGGTAAGACCATGCCATCCACATGGATTTGATTATGTTCGTATAATCACTAGTTTTAAGACAAATCTTAATGACTTTTTCCAGATGAGATATGAATGATATGATTTCAATAATAAAGGAGTATTACTACTCGGATAGTTCCATATAATGCCCAAGCAATGGTAATGATTACGATCTTCGATTTTAGGACTTAACTTAAAAAAACATTTTTTCGTCAAAAAACTTTTTCATAAATTAACTTGTTTTAACTTAAGACTTATATCAGTTAACTTAATTAGATGTGTCACACAAATATTCAAGTTACTATTATATCAAATCTATTTTGTTTATCAATTAACGTAAGCATATTTCTCCAACCAAACGATAAAGACCGTAGACAAATCTTTAAAACTATATAGCACACAACAGGTCTTTCGATCTATACCGTTATGTGTATACAATAAAAGTTGATGAAAAAAGTTAATAAGATAAGACACGATAGGATTTAAACATAAGCTTAAGATTAACAAGATCGTAATAACACCAAATGCTTATTTATTATATCAACATCACCGAGTAGTCATGAGAGATTTAGCCTCTCACGGCTACGGAGTTCATAATAACAAAGTGAAATAGGGAAATGAGATACATACGAGATTCAGATGGGTTAAGGATCACAATGAAACCCGATTACAAGTATCGAATCTTATTAAACCGAATTATACTTAAATACTATATAAACCGTAACCATCTTCGTCGAAATTTATGCTTAAAACCTAGAGATTGATAGAGAGTTTGTGTGTGTGATGTATGTAGGAGAGATATCTCAAATGGATTGAAAATCCTCTCTATTTATATGTTGGGCAATGCCTGAAGTGCGGCGCACAAAATAATATGTTCGGCGTACTTCAGCCTAAGTCGTTTAAATTCTCATTAATGCATAGAGAAAGTGTAACACACAACTAGGAAAAAACAGCGCACTTATTGTATTAACTAGCTTCATTTATTTCTTGATAAGTACGATGCACATCCATATAAGTGCGGCACACTTCTTAGAAGATTTTGACTTTATTATTTCTTTTCTTCTAACTTTGCTTCCAACGGGTATAAACACTTATAATTCGAACATTTTGAGCACGGACAGTCTTCAAGTGAACCTGCATATATTTCATGCTATTAAGTATCAAAAATTTATGAGAAATGTGAAATATATACAAATAACTCCTTCGAAAACATGTATAATTTAGGCGTTATCAAAAAACCGCCTTTTACCTCATCAGGAACCTTTGGTACAATACCAGATCCTTCACTTAAGGTTGTGAATTTTCCTGTTAACTCATCAAGAACCTCTGGTGTAATACAAGCTCCTTTACTTAAGTCTTCGGTTTGTTGTTGTAGTATGTGAGCTTCCTTGCTGGCTTTAATTGCTTTCTTTGTATCAGCAGCTAGTCGTTCTTTTTTCAGACATGAATTGAATGCCTTTAAGCTTTTGAGACTGATCTAGTGATTACTTCTTTGATACATTTGAAGTATCTCTGAAGACAACACCAAATGGTCTTCTTCTTCCAGTTGGCATATAAGCAGGTTCCCCATCAGACTCATCAGATTCTTCATCTCTAGTAGGCTTTACAGTTACTAGACGTTCATGAGTTTCATGAAGACGTCTTTCTTCTTCAGAAATTTCAGCCTCTATTTTGCTGATTGACTTTCCTAGTTCAAAGGCCACATCAGGTTTAAGAATGATGTTGTCATCAGCAGAGATGGAACTCTTCTTCTTTGGAGTGATTGTTTGCTTCTTTCCTTGCGACCCTTTATCTTAACTTTTTTTGGGAGGTATCAAGCCAGTGGAGTAGCCAATAAAGGCTTTATAAGCTTCTGATTGCTTGATTTCATCAGTCAACATTGTGTCTGGAATAGCTCATCCATATTCTTGAAAATCTTCACGTTTGTTCACGAACTTCAACCTTTTTATTACACCATCATCCTTAATTGTGTTAAGACCAGAACTCAGTCCTATAGGAACGGATTTGTGGAGTGAAAGGAAGTAGTGATGATGATTTTTGTAAATATGGGGTAAGGCATGATTTCACATCTCCAGAGCTTTGATTTCTTGTAGTCAATATGGTATTGAAAGTCTTCCTAAATTAGCTCAGCAAAGTAGACATTCTTCTCGTGGAACATACACCATAAGATTCCAACTCTTGATTGTCAGAGTCTGTCATTGTTGGACGTCTTCCCACATAGGCATTTGTTGATGATCGATGCTAGGGTTCTCCACGGTTGATGCATGTAATCAATAAACACGCTTGCCAGCTTGTTTATTTGATCCTTGTATCCCAGTTCATAGAGGAAATTGATTAGCGACTCTTCAGATGGAGGTACAATGAAGTATTCATTAGGAACTCTTGGACAAATATCGAGAATCTTCCTGAATAATTAACATCTATTTTGCACTTCTTGTTACCTAGATCAAACTCAAAGAAGGTAGTTTTCTTGATCTTCTTGACTGTGAACCAGAATTGCTACATGTAGATCCCTGGTACATTAGCAGTGATGAGAAAGGCATTGTAGCATAAAGAAGCTTTGATGATATCCAAGATGACTTGAAAAGTTTCTTCCTTTTGAGTCAGTGGAGGATCCATGCTCAAGTTGGTAGAGCTGATATTGACTCTGTCAGTAATGGGAACCAGTGCTTCGTCATGAGCATCTTGTTAAATTTGTTCTTGATTCATGATATCGCTTAAGAGTTATCCAATACAGTTTATGTACAATACAAATATATGTATCACTGATTAGATTGATTATCCTTGACGTTGTGATTGTTATAGAGGAAGATTGTGTTTAGGTTTCATGCAATTAAGTCCGTTTAACTATACTATTTGAAGATAGTCAACTCTGGTCAATGGTCAAAGTCAACTATAAAAGTCAACTCACAAGTCAAACTTAACCTAGGTCAAACAGTCAACTTAGAAGTTCAAGTTTAAACAAAGTCAATTTAGGTTAAGTAGAAATAATGTCATGTTTTGTAGGATTTTTGAAAAATTAGGGCATAAATTTCTTCTTTGAAATGACATATCTCACACAAAATGAACACCTGTCATGTTTTGCAGACATACGAAAAACATATTCCGCAGAAATAGGCATAATAAAATATTTTTCACAAATGACCCTAACATATTCTGCAGACTTAACAAGGTGACATATTTCGCACACATACCCTAACCATATTTCTCAGTCTAAAATTTTGACATATTTTGTAGGATTCATATAATTCAAACACAAATTTTAGCACTCTTCAACATTCAAACATTATTAATAAACAACAATAATCACTTAATAATCATAGCAGAAACAATGTTATCAAGAAACAATAACTTTTAAGCCTATTAGATCTTTTGAGTATAGAAAAAGAATTTCTACTCTTCTCTTAAGCAACAAAGCAACTAAGGACATCACAAGTATTCCTAGGGGGCTTGACATCATGTGCAAACCGCTTAACCACAAACAAGAACCTAAGCTATGAACACAAAGGGATTCTTAGATGCTTAAACATGAAACATATGCATTAGAGACACTTATAGCATTCATATAAACCTAACCACACAAACATTCAAGCACATATACATATTTCGCATAATTCTTGAACACAAGAATCACTATAACTCACAAACGAGTTAAGTATAATCAAAACTGCTATAGGCGCATCTAAATCAACCCTAGACGAACAAAACCCCTAACCCTAATTGGACTCAATCACACACTTTATTTTATGAACCCTAAAATCGAATTTAAGAGTTTTCAAATGAAATAGTGTGATTTAAGCCAATTCCTTTTGAAAGAATGATGATTAAGAGTTAAGAATCATGTATTAATGTGTACCTTAATGCTAGACAATAGATTTTGATCTTAGATACGAAACATGCAAAATGTGCTTGAGAGAAAAAAATGTGTTCAGTGTTTTGTGATTGTGAGAAATGTGTAACTAAACATTTCGTCCTAGTGATGTTAACAAGTTTGAGGTTTCCCCTATTCGCAAAAACAGTCCCTCTTGTTTGTTATTCCATTCATTTCATTATTAATACTTTTATAAAGCATAAATAACTTAGGGAAATGATAAGTTGGGTCCCTATAGTTGCTAACTAAAGATCTAAGTCCCTAATTTTGCATTTTAGGCCGTAAAGGTTAAAACAAATAACATCTAAAGCCCATGAGAGTTAAAATTATATTAACTCCCCTTTAATTGATGAACCGTTATTTTCAAGACCTTTTCTCGTTTATTCCTTTATTGACTTTTTGAAAGATCATTTTAAAAGAATTATTAGCACATTTCTCCCCCTCAAATAATGTCTTGTTTTCTATTTAAAGAGGTGTAGACATTATTTGAGTGATAGAAAATTCTTTTAAAATCTTTTTCTGATAAGAAACTGAGATGAGAGATTTGTTTTGAAATACAACACCTTAAACACAAAAAAATAAGATTTCTCGTATTTTGAAAAATAAATGCACTGATACGTAGACTTATTTTAAAGAAAGCCCGGGTTGTGTAGCAAAGTATACATAAGCCTTTGCATGATCATAAAGTAGATCATGCCCGAGAAACTTAATTACCATTATGAGGATAAGTTTTCTTTTTGACGGAATACTTTCCTTTAAGATGTAGACCGGGTTGCTGTTTGAAATAATAGCAAGCCAATGACATGTTTTGAAAACAGTTTGAACTTCTACTCGAACTTTATTTACAGCTCAATGTCATTATTGAATGACATTTCTAAAGCCGCAAATATTATCGATTGCAGAAGACATGTCAGGAAAAACATATTTCTGTATTTTCTTATTTTATATTTTTCTATTTTCTTTTTCATAAAAATCTATTCTAAAAAATAGAAAATCTTTTTGAGTTTTATGTTTTTAAATATTTACATAGGATACACGAAGATGTGCCACCAGCACTCTTTAGACTCTTCTACCAGAATTTAAGTGTTTCTGGAGACATGCTTTTCATTCTAAGCTTGTTGATTAGGAATTAGAATCTTTCCCATGGTAATGCTTTGGCGAAGATGTCAGCCATTTGATACTCAGTCCGGACGAAGCAAAGCTTAACTACACCATTTTTGACTTGTTCTTTGATAAAGTGATACCGAACATCGATATGCTTTGATCTTGAATGTTGGATGTTGTTACAGCAGAGAGAGATAGCACTTTTGTTATCACAGTACAAAGGGATTTTGTTGAACTCAAATCCATAATCTGTCAGTTGTGATCTCATCCATAGGATTTGGGCACAACATCTAGATAAGGCAATGTATTATGCCTCTGTACTAGAGATAGTAGTGCTTTTCTGCTTCTTTGAGGACCAACTGACAAGCCTATCTCCTAAGAACTGGCACTACCAAAAGTACTTTTGCTTATGTTCTGACACCCGACGTGATCCACATCTGAAAAAGCTGTTAATGCAATATTGGTATCTTTTGAGTACCAAAGACCCATACTTGGGGTTCCTCTTAGGTATTGAAAGATTCGTTTAACAGGATTAAGGGCTTTTCGGTAGGTCGTGCCTGATATCGGGCACACATGCATACAACAAAGACTAGATCAGGTCGACTGGATGTGAGATACATAAGGGAGCCAATCATGCCATGATAGTGAGTGGCATCATCTAGTTTCCCTGTAGATCTTCATCCAGTTTGGTTTGATCCACCATAGGCGTATCAACTGGGTCAATGGTGTCCATTCCATATTTCTTAAGAATTTCTAAAGCATATTTTTTTGGTTTATAAAGATGCCTTTGGGACTTTGAGAAATTTGAAGTCCGAGAAAAAAATGACATTTTGCCCATCATCGACATCTTAAACTTAGAACTTATTTTATCAGTAAATTTATCACATAGACTAGGATCAGTAGATGCAAAGATTATATCATTGATATAAATTTATACCATAAGTATGTCTTTGCCTTCTTTCCTTATGAATAATTTAGGGTCAACATCACCTTTGGAGAACTTTTAAGATAGTAGAAATCTTGACAACATATAATACCACGCCAGTGGAGCCTGCTTTAAACATGTCACATATTTCAAGGAATTCGTGAATGTGTTTGTGTGGATTAGTTTTATTTCTACCATAAAATTGGTTTCCTTTGACAAGAGTCAAGTGGTTACCTTTAATGGAGAACTTGTTTAGTGGTTACCTTTAATGGAGAACTGGTTTGCGATTTTAGGAATGGTGATTGCAGAACTGGGAGTCAGAGCGACAACATGGTCGGCAGCCCACATGGGTTCATCATCCATTGGGTTGTAATTTTTAAGAATATTAAGAAAGTAACGGTAATAGTTGATGTTAAGAATGGGTAGGTAGACAACTCTTGGTTGTGCGGGTCGTTCGTCCCTTCATTCGAATGGATTCTCCTGTTTCGTCGACGAAGTCTATGATTCAGGGTTCGTTCAGGGTCGGCTAATGGTTTGACAAGTTCAGAGTTGGAAGCACGTTTATGAATCCAAGGTGAACTATTAGATGTTTTAGATAATTTTTTAGGAAAAATGGTTGACTGAAGAAAGTGCAGTGCACTTTCTCCAACGAGAGTTACAGAAAGCAGGCAGATTGAAAAAAACGTTTAAAATTTGTTTTAAATTAACAAGAATTGATTATAGAACAGTTTAAAATACCCTGCAGCGGCGCCATAAACTTTGAGGTATTTCAAAAGCTTTAAATTTATAAGACTAGAATTACCGTTTATTAAATGGAAACACACGGGTAAAGTATAACCCACGTATGTAGTATAATATTTCAGGTAAGACCAGGCCGTCCACAGGGATTTGATTATGTTCGTTTAATCACTAGTTTTAAGACAAATCTTAATGAATTTTTCCAGATGAGATATGATTGATGATGATTTCAATAATAAAGGAGTATTACTACTTGGATAGTTCCATATAATGCCCAAGCAATGGTAATGATTACGATCTTCAATTTTAAGACTTAACTTATAAAAAGGTTTTTTCGTCAAAAAATGTTTTCATAAATTAACTTGTTTTAACTTAAGACTTATATCAGTTAACTTAATCAGATGTGTCACATAAATAATCAAGTTACTATTATATCAAATCTATTTTGTTTACCAATAAACGTGAGCAGATTTCTCCAACCAAACAATAAAGACCGTAGACATATCTTTAAAACTATATAGCACACAACGGGTCTTTCGACCTATACTGTTATGTGTATACAATAAAAGTTGGTGAAAAAAATTAATAAGATAAGACACGATAGGATTTCAACATAAGCTTAAGATTAACAAGATCGTAATAACAGCAAATGCTTATTTATTATATCAACATCACCGAGTAGTCATGAAAGATTTAGCCTCTCATGGCTACGGAGTTCATAATAACAAAGTAAAATAGGGAATCGAGATACATATGAGATTCAAATGGGTTAAGGATCACAAGGAAACCCGATTACAAGTCTCAAATCTTATTAAACAAAATTATACTTAAATACTATATAAACCGTAACCGTCTTCGTCAGAATTTATTCTTAACCCAGATATTGATAGAGAGTTTGTATGTGTGATGAATGTAGGAGAGATATCTCAAATGGCTTGAAAATCCTCTTTATTTATTGGTTGGGCGATGCCTGAAGTGTGGCGCACAAAATAATATGTGCGGCGTACTTCAACCTATGTCATTTAAATTTTCATTAATGCATAGAGAAAGTGTGGCGCACATCTAGGAAACACCGGCGCACTTCTTGTATTAACTAGCATCATTTACTTCTTGATAAGTACGGTGCACATCCATATAAGTGTGACACACTTCTTAGAATTTTTTAACTTTATTATATCTTTTCTTCTAACTTTGTTTCCAACAGGTGTAAACACTTGTAATTCAAACATTTTGAGCACGGACAGTCTTCAAGTGAACCTACATATATTTCTTGCTATTAAGTATCAAAAGTTCATGAGAAATGATGAAATATATACAAATAACGCTGCCAAAAACATGTATAATTTAGGCGTTATCATAGAACTGCCTTTTACCTCATCAGGAACCTCTAGTACAATACCAGATCCTTCACTTAAGGTTGTGAATTTGCCTGTTAACTCATCAAGAACCTCTGGTGTAATACCAGCTCCTTTACTTAAGTCTTCGGTTTGTTGTTGTAGTATGTGAGCTTCCTTGCTGGCTTTAATTGCTTTCTTTGTATCAGCAGCTAGTCGTTCTTTTTTCAGACATGAATTGAATTCCTTTAAGCTTTTGAGACTGATCTAGTGATTACTTCTTTGATACATTTGAAGTATCTCTGAAGACAACACCAAATGGTCTTCTTCTTCCAGTTGGCATATAAGCAGGTTCCCCATCAGACTCATCAGATTCTTCATCTCCAGTAGGCTTTGCAGTTATTAGATGTTCATGAGTTTCATGAAGACGTCTTTCTTCTTTAGAAATTTCAGCCTTTGTTTTACTGATTAACTTTCCTAGTTCAAAGGCCACATCAGGTTCAAGAATGGTGTTGTCATTAGCAGAGATGGAACTCTTCTTCTTTGAAGTGATTGTATGCTTCTTTCCTTGTGACCCTTTACCTTTACTTTTTTTGGGAGGTATCAAGCGAGTAGAGTAGCCAATAAAGGCTTTATAAGCTTCTGATTGTTTGATTTTATCAGTCAACATCGTGTCTGGAATAGCTCATCCATATTCTTGAAAATCATCATCTTTGTTCATGAACTTCAACCTTTTTATTACACCATCATCCTTAATTTGGTTGAGACCAGAACCAGTCCTTTAGGAATGGATTTGTGGAGTAAAAGGAAGTATTGATGATGATTTTGGTAAATCTGGGGTAAGCATGATTTCACGTCTCTAGAGCTTTGATTACTTGTAGTCAATTTGGTATTGAAAGTCTTCCCAAATTAGCTCAGCAAAGTCGACATTCTTCTCGTGGAACATACACCATAAGATTCCAACTCTTGATTGTCAGAGTCTGTCATTGCTGGACGTCTTCCCATATAGGCATTTGTTGATGATCGATGCTAGGGTTCTCCACGGTTGATGCATGTAATCAATAAACATGATTGACAGCTTGTTTATTTGACCCTTGTATCCTAGTTCATAGAGGAAATTGATTAGTGACTCTTTAGATAGAGGTACAACAAAGTCTTCATTAGGAACTCTTGGACAAATATCGAGAATCTTCCTGAATAATTCAACATCTATTTTGCACTTCTTGTTACCTAGATCAAACTCATAGAAGGTAGTTTTCTTAATCTTCTTGACTGTGAACCAGAATTGCTGCAAGTAGATCCCTGGCACATCAGCAGTGATGAGAAAGGCATTGTAGCATGGAGAAGCTTTGATGATATCCAAGATGACTTGAAAAGTTTCTTCCTTTTGAGTCATTAAAGGATCAATTCTCATGTTTGTAGAGCTGATATAGACTCTGTCAGCAGTTAGGGAACGCAGTGCTTCATCATGACATCTTGTTGAATTTATTCTTGAATTTATGAATCTACTTAAGAGTTACCAATAACAGTTTATGTACAAATCATATAGTAAAAATATATATATATATATATATATATATATATATATATATATATATGTCACTGATTAGATTGATTATCCTTGATGTTGTGATTGTTTAGGTTTCATGCAATTAAGTCAGTTTAACCATACTAATTGAAGGCAGTCAACTCTGGTCAATGGTCAAAGTCAACTATAAAAGTCAACTCACAAGTCAAACTTAACCTAGGTCAAACAGTCAACTTAGAAGTTCAAGTTTAAACAAAGTCAATTTAGGTTAAGTAGAAATAATGTCATGTTTCATAGGATTTTTGAAAAATTTGGGCATAAATTCCTTCAATGAAATGACACATTTTGCACAAAATGAACACCTGACATGTTTCGCAGACATAAGAAAAACATATTCCGCTGAAATAGGCATAATAAAATATTTCGCACAAATGACCCTAACATATTCCACAGACTTAACAAGGTGACATATTTCGCACACATACCCTAACCATATTTCACAGTCTATAACTGACATATTTCGCAAGATTCATATAATTCAAACACAAATTCTAAAACTCTTCCACATTCAAACATTATTTACAAACAAAAATAATCACTTAATAATCATAGAAGAAACAATGTTATCAATAAATAACAACTTTTAAGCCTATTTGATATTTTTGAGTATACAACAAGAATTTCCACTCTTCTCTTAAGCAACAAAGCAACTAAAGAACATCACAAGTATTCCTAGGGGGCTTAGCATCATGTGCAAACCGCTTAACCATAATAAATAGGTATTCTAAGTCAGAAGCTTACATATTTCGGAAACAAGAACCTAAGCTATGAACACAAAGGGATTCCTAGATGCTTAAACATGAAACAAATGCAATAGAGACACTTATAGCATTCATATAAACCAAACCACATAAACATTCAAGCACATATACATATTTCGCATAATTCTTGAACACAAGAATCACTATAACTAACAAATGAGTTAAGTATAATCAAAACTGCTATAGACGCTTCTAAATCAACCCTAGACGAACAAAACCCCTGACCTTAATTGGAATCAATCACACATTTTATTTTATGAACCCTAAAATTAAATTTAAGAGTTTTCAAATGAAATAGTGTGAATTAAGCTAATTCCTTTTGAAAGAATGATGATTAAGACTTAAGAATCATGTATTAATGTGTACCTTGATGCTAGACAACAAATTTTGATCTTGGATATGAAACATGCAAAATGTGCTTGAGAGAAAAAATGTGTTAAGTGTTTTGTGATTGTGAGAAATGTGTAACTACATATTTCGTCCTAGTGATGTTAACAGGTTTGGGGTTTCCCCTATTGGCAAAAACAGTCCCTCTTGTTTATTATTCCATTCATTTCCTTATTAATACTTTTCAAGAGCATAAATAACTTAGGGAAATGACAAGTTGGGTCCCTATAGTTTCTAACTAAAGATCTAAGACCCTAATTTTGCATTTTAGACCGTAAAGGTTAAAACAAATAACATCTAAAGCCCATGAGAGTTAAAATTACATTAACTCCCCTTTAAATGATGAACCATTATTTTCAAGACCTTTTTTTGTTTATTCCTTTATTGACTTTGAAAGATCATTTTGAAAGAATTATTAGCACATTTCTCTCCCTCAAATAATGTCCTATTTTCTATTTAAAGAGTTGTAGACATTTTTTGAGTGATAGAAATTTCTTTTAAAAAAAAATTCTGATAAGAAACTGAGATGAGAGATTTGTTTTGAAATACAACAACTTAAACACAATTTTTTTTTATCTTATTTTGAAAAATAAATGCACTGACACGTACACTTATTTTAAAGAAAGCTCGGGTTGTGTAGTAAAGTATACATAAGCCTTTGCATGATCATAAAGTAGATCATGCCCGAGAAACTTAATTCTCGTTATGAGGAAAAGTTTTCTTTTTGACGAAATATTTTCCATTAAGATGAAGACCGGGTTGCTGTCTAAAATAACAGCAAACCAGTGACATGTTTTGAAAACAATTTGAACTGCTGCTCGAACTTTATTTACAGCTCTGTGTCATTATTGACTGATATTTCTAAAGTCGTAAATATTATCGATTGTAGAAGACATGTCTTGAAAAACATATTTTTAGATTTTTTGATTTTATATTTTTCTATTTTCTTTTTCATAAAAATCTATTCTAAAAAATGGAAAATCTTTTTGAATTTTATGTTTTTAAATATTTACATAGGATACACGAAGATGTGCCACCACCATTCTTCAGACTCTTTTACCAGACTTTAAGTGTTTCTGGAGACATGCTTTTTATCCCAAGCTTGTTGATTAGGAATTCAAATCTTTCCCTTGGCAACGCTTTAGTGAAGATGTCAGCCAACTGATACTCAATCCGGATGAAGCAAAGCTTAACCACACAGTTATCGACTTGTTCTTTGATAAAGTGATACCAAACATCGATATGCTTTGATCGTGAATGTTGGACGTTGTTATAGCAGAGAGCGATAGCACTTTTGTTATCACAATACAAAAGGAATTTTGTTGAACTCAAATCCATAATCTATCATTTGTGATCTCATCCATAGGATTTGGGCACAATATCTAGATAAGGCAATGTGTTATGCCTCTGTACTAGAGATAGTAGTGCTTTTCTGCTTCTTTGAGGACCAACTGACAAGCCTATCTCCTTAGAACTACTAGAAGTACTCTTCCTTGTGTCCTGACATGTGGCATGATCTGCATCTGCAAAAGCTGTTAGTGTAATATTGGTATCTTTCGAGTACCCAAGACCCATACTTGAGGTTCCTCTTAGGTATCGAAAAATCCGTTTAACAGCATGTAATTGCTTTTCGGTAGGTCGTGACTGATACTGGGCACACATGCATACAGCAAAGACTAGATCCGGTCGACTAGATGTGAGATACATAAGGGAGCCAATCATGCCACGATAGTGAGTCGCATCAACTAGTTTCCCCTGTAGATCTTCATCTAGTTTGGTTTGATCCACCATAAGCGTATCAACTAGGTCACAAGTGTCCATCCCATATTTCTTAAGAATTTCTAAAGCATATTTTGTCTGGTTTATAAAGACGCCTTTGGGACTTTGAGAAATTTGAAGTCCGAGAAAAAAATGACATTTTGCCTATCATCGACATCTTAAACTTAGAACTCATTTTATCAGCAAATTTATCATATAGACTAGGATCAGTAGATGCAAAGATTATATCATCGACATAAATTTATACCATGAGTATGTCTTTGCCTTATTTCCTTGTGAATAATGTGGGGTCGACAGCACCTTTGGAGAACTTTCAAGATAGTAGAAAGCTTGACAACATATGATACCACTCCCGTGGAGCCTACTTTAAGCCATAAAGTACCTTCTTCAGCCTATATACATGGTAAGAATTGTCTGGATCTACAAAGCCCTCTGGTTGACTGATATAAACCACTTCGCAAAGCTTGCTGTTTAAGAAAGCCGTCTTGACATCCACTTGGTAGATAGTCATGTTCTTATTGGCAGCATTTGCTATGAATATATGAATGGCCTCAATCCTTGCAGCCGATGCGAATGACTCTTTGAAATCCATTCCCTCATCTTAACAATATCCCTTAGCTACAAGCCTTGCCTTGTTTTTAGTACCCCTCTAAATTCGTCTTTGCTTAACTTTGAAGATCCACTTTAATTTAATAATCCTGGTTAAGTCTGGACAAGGTATGAGTTCCCAAACATCCAGTCATTCGAACTTATGAATTTCTTCTTGCATTGCATCGTTCTAGGAAGATTCCAAGATAGCTTATTTAAATTTCTTAGCTTTGACGGATGTAAGAAAGGCATCAAAGAAACACCACATGGCATCGGTATGTAGCTATTTTTGTGTTAAGATGATGCGTATTTTATTTTAAAATATATTTTATTAAAGTTTTAAATTTATAAAACTCAATTCACCTGACAAACGCACTAACGGGCAGAGAACCCGATCGTGAGTGGTGTAGAGATGGTAAATCCGAGGTCATCCGAAGAGCTAAGTGTAAATTAGTTTTAATTTGAGTTGTTATGTTTGAAAATGGTTTTAAGTTGATTTTGAGATTAACAAGAAAGTAAATATGCGAAAAGTAAAGTAATAGAAGTAATCAGGGAGAAAGGCGTGCTACCCTAGCCATTTCATTACTACCGTTACAACTATGTTTTCTTGTGTAATGTTACACCATGGTTTTATTGGTGGTTTCTAAAGTCGACAGACCTGAATAGATATATTTAGTCTGTCCTATAATTCCTGTGATCCCGAATCCCCCGAAATTCACGAAGGTAGGATAACCAGGTCATAGTGATTAATCCCAACTACCTTAAGAACTAGTCTAATAACCTATACAGATTATTAACCCTTTCTGAAAGAGTTCCTTTGCTTTTTAAGTATATTAAATGATAAAGGTGGTAACTTGGTTAGTTCCTACATTAAGGATAGGGTGCAAAACCTACCTTAGTACCCTGCTAATCCCATGTTCAATTGGCAATCTAATAACTGGATTAACATGATCTAAACCACCTGCAATACTACCAAAACCTAGGGTTACACGATAGTTAAAGGATATCCAACAAAACCATAATCTAATAGGAAACAAACGTTATAACGATAGTAAATTCATGACTAGGCCTGCACTTGAAGTGCTTAGCCGCTCATAGCAACAACACAACAAGAATTAATAAAGGTAATCTTAGATTGAAACCTCATAATTCTTATAAATGTGGATTATGACCGATTAAATACAAAAGTAAGATAAGTGTGATCACCCTTGGACTTCTGGTGGAATTCTTTGAGGTATACAAGCTTTGGTTGCTTCTTAGAACTGTGGTGGAATGGTTGATATTGAATAGTCTAAATGAGGCCTCTATTTACATATTTCGAATATGTTACGGTGTAAGTAACCTTTTAGGGATTTATGCCATAAACTGCTGACGTGTAAATTTCCATCCTTCAAAGCTTAAAAAGATGTTTACGAACGAAAATCAAGTGACCATGTTATGCCGAATGCAGACCTCGATGACTCAGCCTTCCAAATAATAATTTACGGCATAAACCTTTAGTGTTTTACGCCGTAATCTTGCTGGGTGACGTGTCTTGCCATGAATATGTTACGACGTAACACTGTCATAGGGGTTACGCCGTAAAGTCTTGTAAGAATCCGTGTTTTCTTCATTTTTACGTCCTTTTCTCGTGTTTCTTGTCACATACTTGCATTTTACCTAAAAATAATGAAATAACTGTAAAAGTATCGAATTCAAGTATTTATAAGACAATTGCAAGCATTTTTAGGGGAAAATTAACACTAAAAAGTATCAAATATTTGATGTTATCAAATATCCCCCACTTGACTTCTGCTTGCCCTCCTAAATTTCCGTCTTGCAAGCTTAAAAGATGTTACGGCGTAATCAAGTGTCCATGTTACGTTGTAATGCTGACTCGGATGACTCAGACTTCCATAATAATAATGTTACGACGTAAACCTTGCATGTGGTTACGCTGTAATGTTGCTGGATACGTGTCTTGCCTTGAATAGGTTACGGCGTAACATTATCGTAGGGGTTACGCCGTAAAGTCTCGTAAGAATCTGTGTTTCCTTCATTTTTTGGTCCATTCCCCGTGTTTCTTATCACATACTTTCATTTTACCTAAAAACAACTAAATAATCGTAAAAGTATCAAATTTAAGTATTTGTAAGACAATTGTAAGTATTTTCGTGGGGAAATTAACACTAAAAAGTATCAAATATTTGATGTTATGAAATATCCCCCCACTTGACTTCTGCTTGCCTTTAAGTAGACCTGTTAGAATAGTTTATAAAAATATTTTTCTGGTTTAACTCAAAGAAATGAATCTATAAAAGTCTTAGGCTAGAAACATCAAATCCGAACACCTCATGAAAAAGGGATCAAAATTCACTCAACTCTCAGCTAGTCTAAGTGTTCATTTTTAGGGTGATCGCTCAACTGCACAATCATAACATGTATCTATCATAAGCTTAAAAAGTACACAAATCTGCACTAGTTAGAGTTAGGGTCTAAACAATTCTTAAAGGAAACATGGGTAACATAACACAGGTTCATCGGGTGATATAAAGGGTTAGGATAGACATGGGATACACATTTAATTGGTGTTAAGATAAAAACACAAAACAAATAGTCTTATATAATCTAAGGTATCCATAACCGGCTACTGTCCATCCATAGTCCAAGTCTTTAAGTGAGAAAATTTGATCATATCATCAATATAGGTTAGCTAATAATGAGATCTTGCAGAGCATGCTAACCTATTCTTCACTAGCTGGCTTATAGTTGCACCACCTTTATACATCGGATGGCTTATAGTTGCACCATCCTCAAAATCACTAGGTGGCTTATAGTTGCACTACCTTTTTACTTAGTTGGTTGTATAACACGTAAATGTTGCCTAAATGTTGCCTTCTCGAACCATCTATTCCTGCTAATCAATTAGGTCTCGAAATGATGTGCAGGCCAAGTTCTAAAGTCTACAATACTACCGGCACACTCAATATTTTGGTAGATTTTTGTTTAATGAGATGAAAATGAAACATTAGGCTTAAACCTCACCAAGTAATAATAAAGGGTAATGTGCATTCGGCAAAGATTAACTCTAGTTAAGTAAGAAAAATATGTCAAAATTTTTAAAATTGGCACAATTTTTTAAAGAAAACTAGAAAATCGAAGGCAAGAATAGGTTAAGTTGTAATTTTACTCCCATCCCCCCACTTGTTTTGTATAATGTCCCTATTGTACATTAAGGAAATGAAAAAAACTAGAAGAGTAGAATTTATAAAAGAAACTCTCTTGAGCTTTGCTTCTAAACATATGAAATGTAATAAGCCGGTGGAGAAAGTCAGAAAATCTCCATCTTAAGCAAGCTCATTTTCCCCTGTGATTACTAAAACAAACTAACAGCATAAAATCAATAAAAAAGAAATATACAAGAAATACAAACCTTACTCACTTTCGTAGAAATTACGGTTGCATTTAGCATATGCAACAAGCTTTTTAAACCACCTGGTGGCCTACATGGACGAGTGAAGTCTCGTGAGGGTTTCCAAAGAATATACCCACAAAGATCATTTAGATATACAAGGTTTAGAAATGCTTTAAAACTTTATTTTAAGGTTTTTTAGAAAGAGGTTACGGTGTAACTCCAATGGTTATGCCGTAATCATGTGTTTTTTTTAATTTTAGCTTATCAGTTTACGGCGTAACCATAATAAGGTTTATGTCGTAATTGAATAGGTTACAGCATAACCATGTATGTTACGCCGTAACTGCTGCTAAATCAGCAAATTTACCACAAAATTACGGGTCGAGTAGGTCTCGAAAGTTGCCTCCTAGCTGCTGGAACCTGCAAAACAAAGTGAAATATGTAAACCATCTAATATACGGAAAATGAAATTTATTGATAAATAGACGGGTTATCTCTCGACAAGCACTTTTGTTATTAATGAGTCTTTAAGTTAGACTCATGCCCCATTTTACGTTTTGTTGTGGGCGTCTATATCAAACTTATTCCGAATCATTTCTTTAAACCTTGATCCATTTTTTCTTCCGAGAGGTAAAGCATCGTCCACTTCTTTGGTCACACAAATAAACTTTTGTCCACCTCTAAATGAATATTTTTTTACTTCGAAGGTTTTAACCTGAACTTTAGGTGGATCATACTTTTCAATTTCTATTCCTATTTCATCACGTTCCTCTTCTTCAAATCCATGGTCATGCCACCAATATGTGCTATCACTATGGACATCTTTATAGTACTCCCATATCTTATCAAGCATATGTTCTTTTTTCTATCCTGAGTTTATATTCATCTGCTAATTGATCAATTTCTAAATCAAACATCCATTTATAATCATAAAAACTCCTAGAAAGTGGGTTCTTGATAATTCCTGATTCGTCTTGAAAATAGTCAATTAGCCATAACTTGAGTAATGCTTTTTTACAAGTTCGCTTATGTCAGTATGTCCAACCTTAATTAATGTCCATTCCCTAAAGGTATAGTCTCTAGGTCTAAGGTTGTTGGATTCTTGAGACGAAGTTCCTGGTGTGGGACTAACATTGCACCATTCAGCATATCTATCACCCCAAACTAAACTATTGTTTTGATACTTCCTTTATTTTGCCAAAAGGTAGTCAGGAAAGGATAATCCTATTCCCATTATGTTCTTTCTTTCATTATCATAGTTGCAGTACCAAAACTTTAAATTGCCGACCCGAGATACCCCATAGATTTTATCCCTCCATCGCACATACTTTTGCTGGGGTCACAAGTTGGCTACATCTTAGTTTTTTGTCGAGAGTCTGTTTAATAGGTTTACAAAAATGTGCCCTAGAGGTATGTTGATCTAGCTTAATTTTCTTATTCTTACTGCCTTGATTGTGTAGACTATCATCAGGCGACCTATCATGTAGATTTCATGATTGATAATTGCTACATGCGGGAGATTGAGGTCTATTCTCTAGGTCATATTTTATCATAAAAATTTTCTCGATAGGAGTTGTAAAATTATGATATTTTTTCTCCATATCATAACTAACCCTAACGTTATCGATTCCTAAAGAAATTTCTTTATTAAAAACATTAATTTCTACGTGAATGGTTGATAAGAAAGGCTTGTCTAGAATTATACATGTTTTCAATTAAACCTAAGGGTGCCTTCTTCGTCATATCGGCCATTTCAACAAGCATATTGGTGTTCCTCAGATTGGCTAGTCTTAAGTACTTAAATGTGTTCCTAGGCATAACATTTACACTAGCACCTAAATCAGCCATACCATAAAAGTTAAAATTACCAATAGTGCAAGGAAGTGTGAAATTCCCTAGATATAGCTCCTTAGGTGGCAATTGGCACTATAGGACCTTGGTCGTTCTTTCCTCTTTATTTTGATCCGATTGAACATTTGATACCCCGTGGAGATTGTTAAGCTTACTTAAAGAGACATGTGGCGTCTCATGATCAACATTAACCACCTTGCATTGCCCGGTAGATGAGCTAGGAGCTTCATCGATGGTCCTAGATTGGAGTTCCTTGGTTAATTGCTCCATATGGGTTTTTAGATTTTTAAGAGAGGCGCTCTAGTTCCTAGTGTTAATCTCCACATTTTCTTAGATTTTTTAAATCCATTCTTCCATTTTGGCGCTTCTTTATGCTGATTCTTCCTAATGCTTATTCAGAAGCTCTTATAATCTTAGTCTCTTCTCCCCATAAGGTGGTCGATTATCTGTACGAGTGTAGTATCCCGGTGGACCTATACGAAACTTGGCTCCATTACTTCTGTTGAAAGGAGTGGGGTGCCTAAATTCACCATACTTGACCTCTTCCACCTGTTTGACTTCCTCGTTAAGAGGACATTCTTTGTTAATGTTAGGATTCAAAGCTTCTACACTTAGTACTGCTAGTTATAATTAGTTAGTACTGCCAGTACATTGTTAATACTGCCAGTATAGTTAGTACTGTTAGTATAATAGTTAGTATTGTTAGTTATATAGTTAGTACTGCTTAAGTGATATGCATGAGTTATATTATGAATAGATATGCATGATCACTTGACGCGTTTTGTAAGCCCATTAGGGTTTTCCTTAGTGTATAAAAGGAACCCTACGACATAGTTAGAGATATCCATCTTCACAGCAATATACAAGTTTTCATAGTTAGTTATTCTGTAACCTACGCAGAATATTTGCAATCAATATATATTCAAAGTTTTGTTTACATTGTTTTTCTTAGTATTACAATTTAGATTCCACATAACTTATAGTATTCATAATCATAGTTTCTCACATAGTTAGTTTGGATTTATCCAAGTTAACTAAGCTTTAACAAGCTAAGAAGATCTATTCATTGGGACTCACAAGTGGTATCAGAGCTTGTAGAGAAACTCTGAATAAAAAGAACTCATTCAGATCCAGATCCAGATCTCTACCTACACTACAAGATGTCTGGTGAAGAACCTGCACCACAAATGGCACCAGTGGAATCTCCTCAAATGATATCTACTGTAAAACTTCCTATCCTCAAGAAGGGTGAATATACCCTTTGGAGCATGAGAATGGAGTAGTACCTCATAAACACAGATTATGGCTTGTGGTAAATAATCATGAATGGTGATGAACCTGTACAAACAACAAAAGATGAGAATGGTGTTGAAACTAAAGTACCTCCAAAGACTTCTCAAGCTATATTGGCAAGACAAAAAGAAAGAAAAGCTAAAATCATTCTGCTTTTGGCTATTCTTGATGAGTATCAACTGAGGTTCCATACAATTAAAGATGCCAAGTTTTTGTAGGCTGCTATCAAGAGTAGGTTTGGCGGCAATATTGAATCTAAAAAGATGCAGAAGAATGTCTTGAAGCAACAATTTGAAAACTTTTATGTGTCTGACACAGAAGGCCTAGACAAAGCATA
>BQNB010094016.1:0-26221 GCA_026074375.1 Tanacetum coccineum | reverse complement strand
ATTTATACAGTCTTTTAATAATAATTATTTATAAAATATATTTATATAATTATGTTTTTTATAAAATATATAATTATTATTTATATAATTATTTTTATATAAAATATATAATTATTATTTATAAATATTTTTTATAAAATATATAATTATATAAATACTAATAAAAAATATTCCGGTTTCTTGGTTCGTTCCGGTCCGGTCGGTGTGGTTTCTCGGTTCGTTCCGGTCCAGTTTCTCGGTTCGCTCCGGTCCGGTCAGATCGGTTCGGTTTCTCAGTTCAATCCAGTCTAATCGGTTTGGTTTCTCCGTCCAGTCTGTTCCGATCGGTTCGGTTTCTAGATTCATTGGATATTCAATGGATGAGTCGAGATGTTACCGTTGTACATTAGATGTTTAACGGATGAGTCAATGTGTTATTGTTGTACATTAGATGTTCAACGGACGAGTCCATATGTTATCGTTGTACATTAGATGTTCAACGGATGAGTCGATGTGTTATCGTTATACATTAGATGTTTAACGGATGAGTCGATATGTTACCGTTGTACATTAGATGTTTAACGGACGAGTCGATATATTATCGTTGCACATTAGATGTTCAACGGATGAGTCCATATGTTATCGTTGTACATTAGATGTTCAACGGATGAGTCGATGTGTTATCATTGTATATTAGATGTTCAACAGACGAGTTGATATGTTATCGTTGTACATTAGATGTTCAACGGATGAATCAATGTGTTATCGGTGTACATTAGATGTTCAACGGACGAGTCCATATGTTATTGTTGTACATTAGATGTTCAACGGATGAGTCCATATGTTATCGTTGTAGGTTAGATGTTCAACGGATGAGTCGATGTGTTATCATTATACATTAAATGTTCAACGGACGAGTCTATATGTTATCGTTGTACATTAGATGTTCAACGGATGAGTTGATGTTTTATCGTTGTATATTAGATGTTCAACGGACGAGTCGATCTGTTATCATTGTACATTAGATGTTCAACGGATGAGTCGATATGTTATCGTTGTACATTAGATATTCAACGGATGAGTCAATTTGTTATCGTTGTACATTAGATGTTCAACGGACGAGTCGATATGTTATCGTTGTACATTAGATGTTCAACGGATGAGTCGATGTGTTATCTTTGTACATTAGATGTTCAACGGACGAGTCCATATGTTATCGTTGTACATTAGATGTTCAACGGATAAGTCGAGATGCTATGGTTATACATTAGATGTTCAACGGATGAGTCGATCTGTTATCGTTGTACGTTAGAAGTTCAACGGATGAGTCGATCTGTTATCATTGTACGTTAGAAGTTCAACGGACGAGTCGATTTGTTATCGTTGTACATTAGATGTTCAACGGATGAGTCCATATGTTATCGTTGTACATTAGATGTTCAACGGATGAGTCGATGTGTTATCGTTGTACATTAGATGTTCAACGGATGAGTCGATCTGTTATCGTTGTACATTAGATGTTCAACGGATTATTCGATATGTTATCGTTGTACATTAGATGTTTAATGGATGAGTCCATATGTTATCGTTGTACATTATATGTTCAACTAATGAGTCGATGTGTTATCATTGTACATTAAATGTTTAACAGATGAGTCGATATGTTATCGTTGTACATTAGATGTTTAGGGGATGAGTCGATATACTATGGTTATACATTAGATGTTCAACAGATGAGTCGATCTGTTATCGTTTTACATTTGATGTTTAACGGATGATTCGATATGTTATCGTTGTACATTAGATGTTCGACGGATAAGTCGAGATGCTATGGTTATACATTAGATGTTCAACGGATGAGTCGATACGTTATCGTTGTACATTAGATGTTTAACGGATGAGTTGAAATGTTATCGTTGTACATTAGATGTTTAACGGATGAGTCCGCATGTTATCGTTGTACATTAGATGTTCAACGGATGAGTCGATATGTTATCGTTGTACATTAGATGTTCAACAAATGAGTCGATTTTTATCGTTGTTCATTAGATGTTCAACGGATGAGTCAATGTGTTATCGTTGTACATTAGATGTTCAACGGACGAGTCCATATGTTATCATTGTACATTAGATGTTCATGGATGAGTCGAGATGCTATGTTTATACATTAGATGTTCAACGGATGAGTCGATCTGTTATCGTTGTACATTAGATGTTCAACGGATGAGTCAATGTATTATCGTTGTACATTAGATGTTTAACGGACGAGTCCATATGTTATCGTTGTACGTTAAATGTTCAACGGATGAGTCGAGATGCAATGGTTATATATTAGATGTTCAACGGATGAGTCGATCTGTTATCGTTGTACATTAGATGTTCAACGGATGAGTCAATGTGTTATCGTTGTACATTAGATGTCAAACGGACGAGTCCATATGTTATCGTTGTACATTAGATGTTCAACGGATGAGTCAAGATGCTATGGTTATACATTAGATGTTCAACGGATGAGTCGATATGTTATCGTTGTACATTAGATGTTCAACGGATGAGTTAATGTGTTATCGTTGTACATTAGATGTTCAACAGACGAGTCCATATGTTATCATTGTACATTAGATGTTTAATGGATGAGTCGATATGTTATCGTTGTACATTAGATGTTCAATGGATGAGTCCATATGTAATCGTTGTAAATTAGATGTTCAACGGATGAGTCGATGTGTTATCGTTGTACTTTAGATGTTCAACATGTGAGTCGATGTGTTATCGTTGTACATTAGATGTTCAACGGATGAGTCGATATGTTATCGTTGTACATTAGATGTTCAACGGATGAGTCGATGTGTTATCATTATACATTAGATGTTCAACAGATGAGTCGATATGTTATCGTTGTACATTAGATGTTCAACAGATGAGTTGATATGTTATCGTTGTACATTAGATGTTCCCGCCAAATACTCCAGCCAAAAACTCCCGCCAAATACTCCCATAAAAAAATCCCTCCAAATACTCCCGCCACATACTCCCTCTAAAAAACTCATTTTTAGCATAAAAGCAGATATTATCATCACAGTCACCAACAGATCACACATACTCTTACCATCACAACCACAAATATATCACACTGTTATTATGAAGATGGTGCCATATGTAGCTTTTACATGTGGTTGTGGAGCCAGAGATGTAGTTCTGCGAGAATCGTATAAACCTAAAACCTGTGGTAAACTATACTATGCATGTCCACTATCAAAGGTGAATAAACACATGTTTTTATTTGTGTAATATACAAATAATTTGGTTAGTTGTTAAAAATTGATTTCTTTACTCTTTAACAGCCTCGGGAAAAATGCTTTGGATGTGGACTTTTTTATGGAAAGAGGAATGAGTCAGTCTACTCACCAGTTCTCGTGGAGCTTCATCGACTTCAAATTATTCTCCAGGACCTTCAACACCTCCAAGCTATTCTTCAGGATCTTCAATACCTCAAAGCTATTCTTCGGGATCTTCAAAAAATGCGGAGTGCTCAAATTGCAAACACTTGCTTGATAAGATAACGGTACTCAAGGCAACAGTGGAAATGTATATGCATCCGAACAACACACACTTAATTCAGCTGCACTACTTCACGAAGTTTACAATGACATGGGAAAACTTGATTTGGAGTAGTTTTTCATTTGGAATGTAATTCGTATGCTTTAATGTTCGAATTAAACTATGTTTAAGTGTCTGTTTGTAAGTCTCGTATGATTATCGGTCTAATAGGTTTAAGAGTCTTTTTCTAAGTCGCGTATGATTATCTGTCTAAGGACTCGCTTGTGTGACTATAAGTGATATGTATAATATTTAACTAAATGAATGTTTGTTTTTGTGTTACTTGACGAATGTGCATTTTGAAAAAGTATACGGTATATCATGTTCAACTAAAAAGGGTAGTGCAAATCGAACCGAACCGAGGATACTTTTGTATAATTTTTATTTATAAAATATATAATTGTTTTTATTTATAAAATATATAATTATATAGTATTTGTTTATAGAAAAAATCAAAAGCGTATCCCCGGCGACATGTCGCCAGGGATTGTATAGGCCACGTCACCCAAGTAGTTATTAACTTAGCAAACTACACAAAAAATCAAAAGAGTATCCCCGGCGACATGTCGCCGGGGAAAAGTGAGCGGGAAAACTTACCGCCAAGTTTCTGGGTGACTTTTTAGTCAAATTTAACCCCAACTATCCCCGGCGACATGTCGCCGGTGATCAGTTATTCCAACTTTGACTAAAAGTCATGCTGAACCAGTGCCACGTAAGAAAAACTTTTGTCGTTTAGTGGGAAAAGTTCGGGGCCCGTTCTCCTTTTTCTTGTAGTGAATGGCAAGTAGCTCACATACAAAGATACTATTGGTTTTAAATTTACTAAATAAAACTAATGGAATAAATATTAATTAGAGATAAGTAACAAGACTTTTGTACTTTTATTATTTATAAAATCGAGTTTTAGACGAATAAGCTGAATGTTCGAGTCTATTGTTACATGCATGTATTTGGCTAACTGCTTAATAAGTAAGAGAACCCCACTAAACATTATTCATTATTTAACATATAAATTATTTTCATTCATTAAATTCAAATACACATTACAATACTTAAAAAAAACACATTAAAAAAAATATTCCGAAATTAAAAAAAAAACGCCCCGGCGACTACTGTTCTTCCGATGCTTCTTCAACTTCGTGCCAAATATGGTTCATAAGGTTTTGTTGGAGACTAATATGCGTATCTCTGTCTCTTAATTCTTTTGCTTTACGATGTTGGGTTTCACATCGATCGATCCACATTGTTTGCATTGACCCTTGATGGGTTTAGATTACACAGTTTCATGGTCACAACGGACATATTTTTGATCTTCTATAATCATGTTATGTTTTTTGATGCGACGTAACGTAATGTGTTGACTTCGTATGCACGTGCCGGTTGTTGAATAAGTCCCCAACGTCCTTGGAGAACACCGAAAGCACGTTCGACATCTTTCCGTGACTTTCTTGACGCTGTTTAAAGTACACTTGTTAGGATCAGTTGCACCGTGAATGATTGACGAACTTGCATTGGGTAAATTCCATCGCCCCCAAGTAATACCTTATGATTATAAACTGTTTACAAAATATTGGAACTAGGGGATAATGTATCTATTCAGGTCTGAATAACAGAGAATTATTTTTTTTATAAACACAAAAACCACATACCTAATTAATATCCAACATCCACCTCCATCACAAAAAATATAATACTAACCTAAATATTTAAAAAAAACACACTACTCAATCATCAATTCCAAAAAAAATATACACAAACTAATTCATCAATAACTAAAATAATAAAAACTAATATAAATTAAAAACCAAATTCAACACCACAACCCACCCCAACCACCCAACCCCCACCCCCCTCTCCAACAAAACAAACAAAAAAAAAAACCACATATACACCAAAAGATATATACAAACAAAAAATAATAACCAAAAACAAATATAGATAATAGACACACCACTACCTCTCTTATCACAAAGATATAAAAAAAAACAATCACACCCACATCCCCTCACCATCCCCACACCCATCACCAAAAACAAACACACATAAACCACCCACTCACTCAAAAACACCAAAACAACCACCCAAAATCCTCTCATCAACTAAAGAAAAAAAAACACACTATCACAATAAACACATCTCTCACTATCACTCCCCCAACCAAACAACCCTCTCTCTCATCACACTCTCATCCCTCAACCCACATTATAAATATACACAACACCCAAATACCATCCCTACACAAAAACCTATCACACAACAAAAACACCACTCATCACTCTCACAAATCCAAACAACAAAAAAAAAAAAAAATCTATCCAAAAACAACAAAAATCCCACAAACAACACCACCAAACCTAAAACAAACTCTCTCCACACACACCACTCAAAACTCTCTTTAAATACTATCCACCCAAAAAAACCCTCTCACATATTCATACTCTCCAAAAAACACACACAAACCAATAAAAAACACACTATAGATAGACCTACAATAAACTCATAACATAAAAAAAAAAACAATAAAATATAAGTACATCTCTCACACATTCATACACACAAACAAAAACCCAACTCACACTCATCATCTCTCACTAAAAAAAACATCCCCTCTATCACTCATACACTCTCCACACACTCCACACCAAACAATCACACCTACTCAAATCATTTACCAAACATAGATATATCCAACCCCTAACTCAGATAGATATAGACAAACTAAGACTTATCAATCAACCATCTAAAAATCTCTCACAAGATATATATATAGAGATATGAGAGATGGTATAACCATCAAACCAATATAGAAGATAATATGAGATAGAGTGCACAGCAGCATACGAATATTAATGATTAATTAACCTATCACACCCCCTAACATAACTAAGCTGTCGAAGAAATATCTCCACTCACAACCACATATAGATAGTCGATATGATCCTACCCATCCTACTATCCAACACACACACGCTCTCTCGCACCTAAACACAAATTCTTCCTTTCACAATACTCGCTCTCACACACTACATCGACAACATCAAACTCTCTCAAACCACACACCACATACTCGCTTACATCAAATCCTCATTTTCATTACTGACTTATATATAGTAGTGCCCACACATCTTCGCTTCTAATATATATGTTTCAAATACATTTACGTAAACAACTACGAATAAAGTCGGCACACCCTCCCCCCTCATCTCCCCCAACACCCCTCCTGCAACACTCTCGCTATCGCAGCACACATACATATACACATTCAAAACCCACTTGTATAAATTATAACCACCAAATGTGATATATAAGTCCTCCCTCCCCGCTCCTTTACGAACTAAGTCATCTTAGAACTTTATATGAGATTGAGGGGCGTATAGAGAGTTATGTGTCTCACTATGCGTCACAATAGACTTGTACTCGCTCTTTTGAGCAGGTTGGTATTTGTGTTGTTGTTGTGGGTGTGTTGCTTGTAGTGAGAGGGCCGTGGTTTGGTGGTGTTGTTGTATTGGATGTGTGTGTGTGTTGGTTGTGTGTGTGATTTGGGAACGTGATGTTGGAGAGAGTCTTCACCACTCCTCCCCCCTAGATAGGCGCGATAGGTGAGCTTTCTGTTTTTTGTGCGATGGAATCGTTCTTACCTCACTCATCATCACGCATCACATCTCAGATATTGTGACTAGAGAAGAGGGCCATTTTTTCTGAAAAAAATTGGATAATCATTCCGCCATGAGTTTTTCTGAGGTATTGTTGGTATTGATGTGTGTGAAAACAGTTTTTAGTTTTTTCTACTCAAATTGAAATTTTCAGGGAAAAATGAGATATTTTTCATCCAAATAAACAGTCCCTTAGATGCTTGAACAACTTTAAATTGTTCTTAGTTTTTTTTAATAACATAAATTTTATTAAAAAATATCTAGCAAGAAGCTAGAAAAATATGAAAGGTTAATGACATGTAATAGCAAAATACTTTCAGATACGAAACCCAAAAAAATACCATAATACCCGTCTAACTTTCAAATTTTGTTTAATTATCATACGTTTTAGAGTCATCTCTTGCACTGTTAATCCTTTTGACTAATGACCATTTGTAATTAACTAAAAAATATGTTTTCTTTTTCTTTTCTAATAACTTTTTAAATTTTCTTTTTATTTAAAGTTTTTCGATTTTCTATAAACGCTTTTATTTGTTGTTATATATATACTAGTTTCATAGCCCCCCGGATGGGCGGGCTAGCTTCATAAAAAATGCAGAAGAATGAAAAAATATAGGACAATATAGTGTAATATACATTAAAACGACAATGAAGCGTTTAGTTACACACAAATGTATGCTAAAATAATTAAATTCGAAATAAAAACTTCTTTTATAGGCATTTGTTGGTGAATTTAATTTAGTTTCCTCTTTGTTCACATACTTGTATGTAATATAAAAAGGGGGTTTCTTTTGGGTATTTTTTATGCTTGATTGATAGGATCCTAGGAGTCCCTACCTACACATTATATTTGACGAATTAATGAGTTACCAAAACTTCACTTGATGAAATGGTCAATTAGAAGTTCATTTGTTACCTGATATATATTCTAAAGATGTCGTTTATCTCCTCATAAGCCTATAGCACAAAAATTAATTGTCTTTTTTATAAAGGCGTCACATTTGGCTAGTTTAGGATCTAACAACCATGTAAATAAAAAAACCTCAAACTTGATGCAGAATAGATAAACCATGTTATTCGGAATGAGTATCCAACATATAATCTAGAATTTTAGTAACCTGCCCACCAACCAACCGAGATGTATTAGAGAAATCACCCATTATTAATAGCTTAACGCAACCTAAATATATATGAGTAGAGGGGGAAAGATTGACAAGTTAGGTAACGTATCACGACATGCTTATATTAAAATACGTTATTTAAAGAGGAGTGAAATGGGTCATGTACTCAGGTCGGGTTGGTCAACAAACACTTCATTTCCTTTCTACTTAAAAAAGTTTTTTTTTCCTTTTCAGCAATGTCCAATTATGTTTTTAACATAAAACTATATTTTTAACATAGAACTAACCTGAAATTATTGCACATAATCACAAACATATTAGTAAATTAATTTTTTAACATGTTCATATTTGTTTTTTGAGCATATACCTGATCATGGACCTTGAATTCAAACACATCTTTGCAGGCACCATCATGTTGCCATTGTTTTGGTGTAGCATTTTCAGACTTACCACAAAAACCTCGTCCCTCGTAACATCAATACACTATTACATAATAAACAATGTTCTTAGACTTTGTTCAAATAGAAATTTATATTTCGCTCAAAAAAATTAACAAATAACTCATATAGACCTACTCATATAACAATGGGTCAAAAATCTATGACTATAAAGCAATATTGAATTATTGACCACAAATATCAATTAACGAAATAAAAATAAAATTCCCACTAAACATAAGATATTTACGAATAAAATCCCAAGATAAGTTTTTTTACAAAGTTAACTTCATAGACATTTTATCAAACACTTGGAATGCATAGAATCTCATCATGAAAGTGATAACGAATCAAAATTATAATTTCACCACAATTAAACATAAAAGAAAATCAATAAAAAAACATAGTCCACATATAAAAAAACTGTAACAATCAATTAGACATACTGTTGTGTCATTGTGTATATAATCGTGACACATAACCGTGAAACACAGAAACATAAACCGAATTTGTCCCTTAGATTTTCGCAATATAAAACCCTAGAGACGCCCTATGATTTAAATTATTTAGTGTGATTATGTAAATTTTGTGGTTTGTTTGAGGTTAACAAAATGATTGAATCGTAGGATTTGATTGTTTTTTGTGAGATTGATTAGGGTTCTACTGATGTGATACACGTTTAGTCACCATTATTTTGTATATGATGTTGCATAATCAGTGAAATCAAGATGACTTTGAATGGATTTGAAAATTACAAAAGATATTCTAGGGAAGTTGTAATGTGTATGAGGTTGGCTCATAAATGAAAGAGGCGAAATTGTAGCAAAGTTTATGGAAGTTCTTAATTGTCCAAAATACCCTTGGTGTTTACACTGTTATTGCCTAGTCACCAAAATGTTCCCATATTGCCCTTTGAGTCAGCATTAAAACAGCCTAGTCAGCATGAACTAATTCATAACTTGTCTATTATATAGATAGAAATACGTTTTTAAAAATGACTTTTATCTGTTTTTATATATATTTTTATACGCTTTTATATACGTATTTATATCCATTTTTATATACGTTGTTATATAAAAACGGATACATAATGTTACCCTCAGATCCGTATTTATACACCCATTCAAACATTTAATAAAACACCCGGTGAACATAACGTTACCCTCAAATCCAATCTTTCAACGTTAAGAATAAGACAAATAAATAGGGTCATGTTTGCATGCAATAATACTTTTTCGGGCACAAATTTTTGAACAGCTACCGGAATGCAATCGAACTAGGATAAAAATACACCCAAATAAGAGCAGAATAGCTCTGTTTCACATACACAATATTAGTGGTTAGAAAACTTGAAATCATGCAAACATTGAGAATTCTTCCCGGAAATATAGTTCATTGAAAGATATGACAACAAGTACATTTGGATCTCGTGCTTATACATTTCATAGATACAAGAATTCAACAAACTAAAATGAAGAACGAGGTACAAACAAGTATATTTGTGCAGCGTGTTGCCATTATTCAACGAACATGACCCTTTTCACTGTTATACATAAACAGCAAAAGCACCTGTATGGCGGTATAAAACCATCAATTGACTTAACCAATCAACGTAAGATCATCATCTAAAAAGTAATAATATACTTAGCTCGAATATCGAATTTTGTGGCTTGCATCCATACAATTGGTATACTTCTGTCTCTAAATGTTACTAGTTTTATGCAGAAGGTAAATTCATGTTTGACACTAAAATTATCGATCAAAATCTCATTTGAATCCCAACTTCAACGTCCGATTGTTTCCCCTTTTAATGATTGTTTCTGACAGTTAATTACAGTCAAGGTGGTTCATGAACCATTCAAACTTTAATCAATGGACTTTTAGCCAGAAAAGCTGTTTGCAAGATTCATTGTTTTAAAGCCTCTTTTGTTTGTGTGTTTCAGATCATCACACTTCTACTCTGCCAACAATAACAACTTACAACTCTGTTTTGCACACACGTAACATTTCTCATGCACTAACTTTTGTTAATGTATTTTACACAACGCGGAGAAATGGCCACCATGGTGTTAGTGGTACTTTTATTAATAATGTGGCTTTAAAAACCACTGAACAAATACAAGTGCGAAGCATGATATTACAATACAGTATCTCTACCAACATAATAAGAACAATAATAAGTATAAGGAAAGCACATACAAATCAGACACCTATAAGTACTAAAGAAAGAAACATTGAAACATATACCACTATGCGCGTGCAAACCTTTGGAATTTTGCAACGAACACCAACGTGTTTACATACACCCAATCTTTCAAGCAATCATGAAATTGAAAAAAAGCATGTCTCCCTCGGCGGTTAAGAAGTAAAGCACTACAAACTATCCAAAATCCAGTTGCAAAACCACTGGCCTCTCCAATATAAAACCATCTTTGAAGTTCATTTGTACTTTCCCCATCACCATCACTCTCACCGACAGGTGGTACTCCCAGATCTTCATCTCCCGTGCATTTTTTGGGCAGGGGACTTCCACATAGCCCAGCATTCCCAATGTATGTTGAAGCGTCAAAGGTTTGGAGTTGAGTGCCCAATGGTATTTTCCCAGAAAGGTCATTAAATGACATGTCTAAATTATTTAGTAGAGTCATCTCTGACATGGTTGGTGGTATCTCTCCTGAAAGCATGTTTCTTGATAAATTCAAAGTTAGAAGCTGTGTCATTTGACCAATGTCTCTTGGAATCTTTCCATCTAGAGAGTTATCTGACAAGTCTAGTACTAACAATCCATGCAGATCCGTAACTCCATTGGGGATTTGTCCTGTTAGATTGTTGCTTGACAAGTCGATCACCATTAGCAATCCCAAATTGCTGCTAAACTCATTTACCTTTCCTTGCCATTTGATCATCAGATGATCAATATAACTATTTTCAACCCAACGTTCTTCACTTCCCAAAATGACATCATTAATATAATGATGTACATTATGTTCCAAAAGTAATCCTTTTTGAACCATGGAAGTAAGACTATTCACACACGATGGGATTGTTCCATAGAGCTTGTTATCTGACAAGTCTAATATTTGAAGACGGCCTAATTGACATATTTGTGATGGGATGGTTCCAAAAAAGTTGTTTGATTTGAAGCTAAGGGCATACAACCTTAACAAACTTTTCCCAATCCAAACAGGAATATCACCATAAAAACTGTTGTCCCCCAAGTCCAGAAAGCTTAACTGGGTGCAATTGTTCAATGACACGGGCAATGCTCCAAAGAAGTTGTTGTTGTATAAACTCAAAGTCTCGAGTTGACCCAAATATCCTATTGAGGGAGGAATCCTTCCAAACAGAGTATTGTGTCCTAGATTAAGAACTCTTAGATATGTCAAATTCCGAAAACAGTCCGGAAGTTGTCCGGTTATCATGTTACGTGACAGATCAAGAAATTTCAAATTTTTATACATTTGACACAAGGAAGAGATTCCTCCATGGAAGTTGTTTCCAGATAGATCCAAATAGTTCAACTGAGAAGATCTCCACTGGTTCCAGTTATTATTAGTAGAAATTGTGTCTGAAATATTATTTCTGGAAAGATCAAGATGTGTGAGATTTTTCAGTTTTTGTATCCATTTAGGGAAACAAGGCCCTAGCTTGTTAGAACTGAAATATATGTATTGTATACTCTGAGAAAGGTTTGACATGTCATCATTCGAAGGAGCTCCTTCAAGTGAGTTGTTTGAAAGATCTATAAACAAAAGATTTGTTTTTCCAATGTTTTCAGATATAGCACCTCTAAGAGAATTGGAAGATAGGTCTAGAAGTAAAAGGTTGGGTAGTTGCCATAGTTTGTTACTTATAGTTCCATCTAACTCATTTGAAGACAGGTTCAAGTGAAAGAGGAATGAAAAGTGTTGGATCTCATCAGACAATGACCCTGTTAATTGGTTACTGGAAGCATCCAAATATGATAACGTAGTCACCGATGATACGCAGTTGTTCAGAAAATCTGAAAGTTTGCCATCAAGCTTGTTGTAAGAGAGAGAAAGCATAGGGCTATTTAACGAACCCAACCAGCGAAACATGGAAGAGTTGAGATTGTTGTTATCGAGATAAAGGATCTCAATTGATGAAGAAGAGTTGACAGATGAAGAATATGGATGCATGACTTGTGAGAGGTCACATCCAGATAAGACTAAAACTGATAGGTTTTGGAGACCGATAATTACATTTACCCAGTTATTTGCATTGGCCAGAGAAATTCCATCCATAATAAGTATTGTTAGATAAGATAGAGAAGACAACCAATCTAAGTTTTCAATTGTACAACTTCCTACGGAATATAGGTCAAGTGCGTCCAAATTGGTGAGATTTCCAAATTTTCTAGGAATGGTTCCATAGAAAGAGTTGTACGAAAGGTTAAGGATCTTTAATTCAGTCAAGGAACCAATTGACGTCGGAATGCTTCCAGTTAATTGATTCCCATAAAGGTTAAGATAAGTTAAATTGGTCAAGGAACCAATGGATTGAGGAATGACTCCACTGAAATAATTCTCACCAAGGCTAAGATAAGTTAATTGGGTCATGTTACCAATGGACTCGGGAAGGGTGCCAGAAAACTGATTTTGACCAAGGTCGAGATTAGTTAAATGAGCCATAGAGCCAATGAACGGAGGAATGTTTCCATGAAAAGAATTGTAGGAAAGGTCAAGATCATTCAAGTAGCTTAAATTAAGCAACGAAAAGCTAATCTCACCTACAAGACCACCTCCGTTTAAATTGCTGGGCAGGTGAAGCGATGTGACATGACCTGTTTGGTTGCTGCACCCGACTCCCCTCCATTGACAACAATCATCTTCTTCGTCAGGTCGCCATGTAGAGAACATATCATTGGGGTCTTGAAGTTGAGATTTGAAATCAAGAAGAGCTTGTCTCTCCTTAACAATGCATTTATAATTAGCATTACCTTCTGCTGCTGCAACCAGTTGGTGGCCAAAGGAAGTTGCAGTTGTGGTAATAAACCACAGCAACACAAGTGACAATATAAACAAAATATGAGTATGCATAAAGTAAAAGTAAATATTTTCTCTCATTGTGTAAGTTGTATAAAATTATATTGATGTTTTTTATCTGATAATGAACACTATGCCTCTTTGCAGCTTTATATAGACTTTAAAAGCAAATAATTGAACAGACAACACTTGGAAAAAAAATCATACAATAATTTTTAGCCCCACATTAAACGACCAAAGACTCTCAAGTCTTTCCAATCTCTAGTTATTGCATATCCCATGATTATGGCCCTATCCCTTTTAGGATGTATCATTATTGGTTCGAGATAGACGGATTTGAAGAGATGATTTCGAAAGCCCAATAATTCAGGCTGCTGGAAATACAGTCAGCAACCACTGCGGTGAAAGTAGGAGCTGGCAAAATTGGCACAAAAATGGTATAAATTGGTTGGTTTATTAATTAGTTACAAAACATTAAGTTCATTTGGGTTTCTATAAAACAAGCTAATTGTCAGCGCGTTATTGAGGGACGTTATTTTAGCTTTTATTTTTTATTTTATTTTGTGCGGTTTATTTTTTCGGTCTCATGTGTATTAGTTTTTTTTTAATTTGGGCGTATGTGTTGGACTTTTGTTGCGGTATTTTTTGATCTGAATTTAAATAATACTTTTGTAATTTTTTTTTCCTATTTTGTGCAAGTGCTATTTTATTTTTATGTTGTCACTACTTTATAGAAAGAAAAATGTTATTAGGTGGCTTTTTTTTATATGGGAGTTTGTGTTTGGCCTCATGTCAGCGGGTATTTTTTTTATCTGAAATAAAATTAGTACTTTTTGTATTTTTTTTCTTTTTTGTGCCGATAGTTTTATTTATGTCGCTCGTATAAGGAAAAAAAATAGCCAAATGGGCCGGCCCAAACTGGGATTATAGGCGTTATCTGCGACGCTTTTTTTTTTCTTTATTGTCTTCTTGTGCGGGTTTATTTTTTTGGTCTATTAACATCAGCCATTGTAGCTAAAAGTAAAAATTCGCATAAATATATGTGGTCATGTCGTGGAATATTAAATTGGCCCTGTGCAAACCAAGAAAGCCCACGAAATCTTTTTGAATAAAAAAAACGATGCGTCATTTTGCTTGCTGCTGGTAAATGGGTTACCATTAAAACCCTTGTTTGGATTTCTTAAAACCTGTGTTGCCGTTAGCTCCGGCAGCTGGAAGGCCAAGTTTCTTGTTAAATCTGATGTCCATTGATGAGATTCAATTAGGGTTTGTGAATACGAAGAAGAAAGACCCAAATTGGAATGTGTGTGAGGTTTTGGATTGTAGAAGAGTAATCGATTTGGGAGTTTGGATGTGTTATTGATGTGAAAAGTTGGTCAAAGTCAATATACTTGGATGTTGGGTTTGTGCGGGTCAAAAGGGTAGCCCTATAAATGTCATATATCAAGTTTGTCATTAACGAGAATTGTGATGATTCATGGTGTTTATCGGTTCAGTTAACTCAGTTAATTTTTTTCAAGTAAAACTAAATTGAACCGAATTCAAATTATATTTAATTAAAAATCAAATATAAAATTGATTCGATTTTTGAGTTAACCTGAATAACTCGAAATACATCGCTTATATTTTTTAAAATTTTAAATATATAGATTTTTAGCAAAAAAAATTATTTCAAGTTTAAAAAGTGTTTTATCATACTAAAGTAAAATTTTAGTAATCTTTTAGTATATAAACATATTGAAAAAATATATATTTATGTGAATTCGGTTTTCGGTTTAGATTGTTAAAACTATATCTAAACCGACAACCGAATATTTAATTCGATTTGGTTCGAGTTTAACAAATTTGGTTCAGTTACAAATTCGGTTCGGTTCGATTCGATTTCAATTTTTGACTCTTATGGGTAGCACCCGAATTCTAAACACTCTTAGATTCATGCTTTGCAGGACATGGTTTTGATAAAATTTGTTTAGGAATAAATCTTCATGTACTTATGAAAATAAAATGTAAGAAATGAAAGCAAGTTGTATAAATTAGGTAATAACTAAAACCCCAACTTTTATATTTATCATCTATGTCGCGGTAGTTATAAAAAAAGTTTATATATAATAAAACAAAATCACAAGTGGTGACTTTCGTATTTAAAAAAAAGAATGTTTCCTTAATACGAAATATTCTCTTAATTTTTCTTTTTAATTCTAAGTTTTATTTATAAATAAAACCTAACAAATAAAATATATTTCTTTATTTGTCAATAATGTTTATAAATGTGTTTTCTATTAAAAATTAAGTATAAAAATATATGTGACAAAAGTATAAAAAATTAAAAGTTTATAAGACGGGGTTAATCTAATGAAATTATATGCCAAAAACAAAAAAATCACAACATCACGCACACGCATCATCCATCCATCCAAACAAACTTCAACCACTTCCACACAGCTATCCATAGTCGAGCCACATAAACCTCTTTTGGAAATGGTTTTAGGTGATACTTTCCGAGCGCACACCCTTCACAAACTCCTTCAATCTCGTGAATTTGTAGCAGACCTCAACTATATTTTTCTCTTGTGGAGTAAATTTAGAATTTGAAAATTAAGATGCCCAAGTCTCATGTGCCATAATATAGCCTCATCTGGGATTGTGGCTTTCAACGCAGTGTGTTCTTCATATATGAATGTGATCGAAAAGTTCATTCCGCCTCATTATTATCTTCCGCATCAACTCTTTATTTCTTCCTTTGTTATAAATAATGCAACATTTTTCTTAAAAAATAACAGAGTATCCATGCTCTACAAGTTGTGTGACACTAAGCAAATTTTGTGTAAGATCAGAAACTAGTAAAACATCATTAATATATTTCATACATGTTTTCGTCTTGACTTGGATCTTGCCTTTTCCTTTCACTTGTACTACTGCTCCATTTCCTATTTTAACTTAAGAATTTATTTTAGTATTAATATCGACCAAAATACTTTCATTGCCTGTCATATGGTTACTACAACCACTGTTAAAAAACCATTTGTTACTTCTTTCAACGTTAGTTGAGTGACAAAAGAAAACATTTTTATCTTCTTGTTTTCTTATGAAAGGTTTACCTGCTGTTGGTTCTTTTGACGATAATTTTTTTCTAATGACCAAATTGATAACCGTTATGACATTTAAACTTTCCTTTGTGCCAACAATATTTTTCTTCGTGATTGTCTTTCTTGCAAATGGAACACTTGTGAGAGTTTCCATCGCCAAATGATCTTTTGTCAAAGGTGCTTCGACTTCTAAAACTTCCTTAACTTTATCCACGTCCACGGCCTCCAAAATTTCTGTCTCCACGACCACCTCGTGATAAACTCCCTCTTCTGTAATTTGTAGTGGTTTCTTATCTCCTTGCAAGCTGGATTGAAATGCACTCTCGATCGCCATGTCGGAGTGACGTGTCACCGTTGCTCATATGACTTGAGAGAACTTAGCAATTCTTAAATACCCAAAGTTTTTAAATCTTTGGTGTTTTAGTGACTACTATGATTGGATCAAATTTTTCGCGAATACTCATCAGAATTTTCTCAACAATTCCTTGGTCTTCAATATCATGACCGTAACTTTTCATCTAATTAATCAAATCGGTTAATCTAGATTAATAGTCATTTAGTGACTCATTTTCTTTCATCTTCGTGTTCTCGTAATCTCATCTGAGAGTTTGTAGTTTTATTGATCTCACTTTTACGTCGCCTTGAAGTTCTTGCATCAGAACCTCCCAAGCTTCTTTTGCCTTTTTTAGAAGCATGATTTTTGAGAAGATTGATGGTGTGACTCCCCGATGAATCATACTTAGAGCAGCTACATTTCGACTTCTCTTTTACTTAAGATCTTCCATTTATCGATTAATTTTTGTGTATCATCAGGTTTTTCACATGTGTTTTTGACATCGTCGTACAAATCTAAAGAATCAAACAATGTCTCTATTTTGACACACCAATAATCAGAATTTTCACAATCAAAAATTGGAACGACTATGTGACTAAGATCAAAACCTTGTCACCGTGCCATGGCACGTCTATAAATATGGTAGAAATTCGTTTAACCCAAATGGATTCGAATAAGCTCTGATACCAATTTAGGTTGGATAAATGAGATGCACTACTAGAAAAAGTGCAATTAGCATCATGAGATATGCCAACAACCATAAATCCGTTGCTAAAGTCATGTATTATCAACGGAGTTAACAACGAAATTAGCAATGAAATATTACCAATTTATTTTTAGCAACGGAAATGTCACCAACTTATATGAGTAACCACGGCTTTTTCTGTTGCTAAATTTACAACGGATAAAAAAATTCGATGCTAAATGAGATTAGCATCGGGCTTATTTGCAACGCCCTAAATATTAACAAAAGTGGAATTATCGCTTGTTTAAAAATGGATTTTAGGCGTTGCTACTCGCCAAATTTCTAGTAGTGATGTTACTCTCACTAAAAACTTGCTCACAAAATATTAAACTTCACTCAAAAATTATTTACTGTAGACTCACTGGTACATCTTGCTACATTATTTGGTGTTGCTTTTATAGACCAACTTTGCATGGCCATATTACAATGTGAAAAACCATCGTTCAAAGATAGCATGAGATCTACCGACAATACTACTTACATTTATCACATGTCTAGTTGACTACTATTTAAAAAGCAAATTGCAAATTTTCTGTGGTAAGAAAAACATGTATAACTATTCTTGTCCATGCTTGAATAGTTGGTAAGACTTTTTCTTTCCAAAAACGTTGTTCTTTTTCTTTTGTTTTGTGGAAAACACATTAGTTCACACTAGCATTGGGTACAGAAAACAGAGCCCGAAACCGAGTACAGATTTTGGTGGAAGCATCATGTGGTTACTGTTATTGTAATAAAGCAAACAAGAACCAAAGCCGATACTAATGAAGTCGGATTTCATACGAGCTGGAAACGAACCTCGTGGTCATGAATAACATCTTCTTTTATGCATGTTAAAGTTTGTTGATGTCCATGCTTGAATATTGAGAAGACTTTTTGCTTTCCAAACACGTTGTTTCTTTCTTGTGTTTTGACACCCCCAACGCCCCACATTCACAAAAACACCCCAATCCACATAAACAACCAAAACAACAGAAAAGAGAACATTCATACACCTACACAAAATAACAGAAAACCAACACAACAACCCAAACACACATCCACTACTACATAAACCACAAGACACTCCCACTAACAAAAAGCAAGCTAACAACAAAAAAACCATCCATAACATACCACCAAACACATAAACAACAAACAAAATAGCCAAATCCAAAGAAACCACAACACACCCCCCTAACGATCAAACCTAACCTCCAACATTCCCCCCGCCTACACCCCACTCCCACACTCGTCACCCCCTCCCCCCCCATCACACCGCCAACATCCCTCCAACCCCCACAAACCACCCCCCCACACGTCCCTTCCCCCCCCCGCCCCCCCCAGACACCCTCCCATCCCCCCCCACACTGACACTCTCTCCCACCCCCACCCCCCACTGACCATCCCACCCCCCCACCTCCCCACCCACCTCCCTCTCCCCCCCCTTCCCCCTTCAATCCACCCCCCACCCACCACACTCCCCCCCTTAAACACCCCCCCCCACCCACCCCGACTTCTCTGAGACCCCCCGCCTCCCGCCCCCGTGTACCACCTCACGCACCACCGCCACCCACCCCCCCCCAACCCGCCCAAACCCCAACCACCCTCCTCCCCTCCCATCACAACCCCCCCCCGACCACCACGACAAAATCCCACCAAAACACCCCCAGAACCCAGCCCACCCCCACAAACCAACCACATTACCACACCCAATCACCCCCACCCCACCCCATACCCCCGCCAACGCTCCCATCCCAACCATCCTCTCCCACCCACAGCCCCCCACACACGAAACAACAACCCCAACACACACAAACAACGGGCGTTCAGAATTTACACGCGCACTAAACATACAACAACTTTACAACAATACAAACATATCTTTCTTATATATACTCATATTCCGTTCTATAACGAACTAGCCACTCACAAAACATCAAAGAATCCAAATTAGAATAATACACTTATTTTCTAATATTTTATACCTAAACTTATTTTATTATTGCAACGTAAACTAGAAACCCGGCAAAACACTCACCAACACACAACGACCGATAATAAAACCAACCAGATGTATAAAACAGTGTGATAAAGAGACACCCGTGGTACTAACAAATTATTTAAAAATAACTTGACAAAAACATATTTTAGTAAACCAATAACTGAATACTTCGAAGTACTAAATACACTAGACACCACACCCAATACCGATTCTGCAAACTCACCATAAAGGACCTATCCGTATGCACACCACCACACATGTTACGTATAGTTAAACTGATCTACACCGTCTTAGCAAATCGACATCAGGAACACAGCCAACATATAATATTAAATCATACATGCGACATACGCAAATCTTAATCAAAGTGCATAATCATACAAAATCAGACACAAAAAAAAAAAAAACGAGAGGCTACACACATACAATAAACAAAAAAAATCCGACAAAGACAATTAGCGCACTAAGCATTAATCAAGTCATATCCACTTAAAAAGCACACCTTTTCACATCTGCTATCACAATAGTAGTTACGCTGATAACTAACGGTGTATTTCCACCTCATCTAACACAAAACAACACAAGAAAAAGAAAACACCAACCAGACTGTCTTTTCTTTGATATAAACACCAACAAAAGACTCTTACAACAACTTTATCATCTAGGAAAGAACACCATCACTAAAATCACTCCAAATCCTTATACAACAAAACAAACCAAAACAGTATACAACAGCACTACAACCACGTACAAACAACAATACACCAAAACACAAATTCATATTACACCTCATATACACCGAAACAAATAACAACACCATTTCTCAATATTACACACAGCATGGACAATCAAACCAATCATTACTATATAACAAAACATTCCATAAAAAAGACCAAAACTATTGTTTATATATACAACTCATGACTTCAACAACCCACGCCCACAAAACCATTAAGCATTCGATAACTACTCAACATCCCTACCAGCTCCCTTTGAAAACTCCCGACATTAACAAAAAAAAACCAAAACTTTATTTATAAACCCACAACGACTACATTCCACATTATATTAAACACCGGCATACATTGCTTCTTTGTCTATTCTGACCTTAATACCATATACACGATATTAACAAACATACAAATTATACATTAACATCATACAACTAAAAATGAAGCTTTAAACCTTTTGCACAAGGACTATAATCCCCCATAATCCCGGAATTTTCTAAACTATTTACTCTCCCACAACCCAATACAAACCAAACTTCAAACTAACAAATCAACACACAAAATTCCATCCTACATTTACTCCATCTCACAATTAAACAAAATAAAAACTCTGTACCCATAATCGGTTTTTCGCGCTATACTACTACGCGCCAGGGCTCTCTGTCAATTCTTACTCACACACCCACAATGGTGCCAACGTCAAATGTCTCGAACTAAATGAGCGTAGTCTTTATTTACCTCCACCCACCAATACAAACAAAAAGACAAACCAGACAACAAAACGTTTTTATAGTGGCAACAACGAACAAACGGATCTTAAACAAAACAACCAAACAGGTCTTCAAAAGTACACTGGAACACAAAAACGCAAATAACATATTAAATAACACATGTTATACTATCACCTAACTCTATAAATTACTTACAACACAAACAGAAAAAATTTGCAATTCATTACCTTTACGTATGTCAATTTGCTTCTTTAAAATATGTAGTCTACAAAATAAAACACATTTACAACAAACCAACAAACAATACCAAACAATACAAAAAAACAAACAACAAGAACACACACAACCCAGTTACAACAAACAACCAACTATTATTTAACACAACCACCTTACATACAAACAATAGACATACACAGAAATATATTAAAACTACACAGTAGCTCATTGTCCAGATAAGTACCTCACTCCAAGCTACCTCTTTAAAAATACCTTTAAACAAAACGATAACGAACGATTTTCTTTAACTATTCTCTTTGTATCATCTATCACACATTAGATAAACAAACCAAGTAATGCCAAATCACATACACAACAACAAAAAAATACAACGCGAACCAACAAACCAATCCAAGACTACAAACACATACACCAACACCACGCAAATTTGGCGCTTACACATAAAGCGTGCTACTAAACAATAGTCAATAAACACAACAACAAAACAACAAACCAAAACACAAAAGACACAAAACAAACACACATCTATAATGTTAGCAATAGATGTAACCTATGAGTCAGTCTTTTTTCTCCTTAAAATCAACAAATAATATTAAATAAACACAAAAGACTATCTTTTATTTACATAAAATATTTTATCTTAATCAATTTTATCAACACTTTCATAATAATCAAGCTTATTTTATTTTTTTTTTAGTTATTCATTCTACACTCAAGAAAATAAACAGTGATTTAATATATTATATTTTATAATTATACTAGTAAAAATTATAATATTTATCTTATGAAAATGATTATAAAGTTAATATAATATTATTTAGGGGGTGTGAAGCATAAAAAGAAAAAAGTTTATTATAAAAAAAAAATATAAAAATAATTTTGGGTAAGAAAGACAAAGTTTAATATTTTGATGGGAGGAATAGCATGTATGTTATTTTTTTTTTTTTAGTTTTTAGTTTTTATTTTATATATATTTAGTAGTATTAATAAAAAACAACAGTAATCAAAACAACACCACGGCTTTTTCTGTTGTTAAATTTACAATACAACACACAAACAAAAAAAAAGAAACAAAAAAAAAATCAGAAAAACTACTACAAACAACAAAAACACAAAAGTAAAAAAAAGTAGAAAACGTAGTCCTCCCAAAAACAAAACACGACAGTATCCACCCAGCCGTAACCCGATCCCCACCCTCCTCTCCATATACAATAGGGGGGGTGGTACACAACCTACAACCCACCCTACAAGAACAAACAAAACGCCCAACACCCTCACCCAGCTCGCCCCCCCTCAACCCCAAACACCCTACAAACCAAACCAAAATACCCCAACCCCCCCTTACAACCCCCAAACCCCCCTACAACATACCTCTCAACACATCCCCTCACATTTACCAAACCCCCCCCCTAACCCCCCGCACTTCCGTCCCCCCTATCCGAACACAACCAGCCCCCCCCCGCTCCCCCAGGCCCATCCCCTACCTTCCCCCTCTCCCCCCTCCCCACGACCCACCCCCCTCTCTCACTAGAACCTCCCCCCAACCTTCACCCCCCCACCCCCGACCCATTATCAAACCCTCCGTACCTACCCCCCCCCACCTCCCCCCAACCCCTCGCACCCCCCCCCCCCCCCCCCAACCCACCCCCCTACCAAAAAACAACGCCTACCCCCCTCCTCCCCCACCCTTGCCCCACAACACCACCCCCCCCCCCTATCTGCCCACCACCCCAAAACCCTCCCCACACTCCTTACTCCCAACCAGAAACAACCTCCCCACCTAAACACCCAGCTATACAAACGCCTCCAATTCACCCCCTAAATCCCCTCCGTCACCCCCCCCTACGCTTGACGACGACGCCCCCTTCACCCCCTTAAACACCCCATACCCCCCCCTCCCAACACCAACCAACAGATCATTCCACTAAACAAAACATCTACATCCTCCAACTTGACACACCGAACGAACCAAACCAGTCCCCCCTCCCACCCGAGCCAGTTACCAATCCCCCGTGCCACTTTCGAACCTCCCCCCCCTCCCCCAGCGTCCCCCCCCCCCCCTGTACCTCACCACCCCCCCACCCCGCCTCATACCACTCCGCCAAACCCAACCCCCACAACCCCAAACCCCGCCCCCCGAACCCCCCCCCCCGCCCTCCAACCCCCCCCCCCACCCCCCATCCCAAACCACGCACACGACCACCAAAGTCATACCACCGGCCCCCACCATCCATCCCCAACCATCCCGACCATCACCCCCCCAGCCCCTAAACAACCCCAAATCAAACACAGCTCCGTCCCCTTAACTTACAACCAAAACACCCCCCTACACCCATCACTCCGCAAACGACCGTTACCCACACCGAAAAAGTCACCCAACCACCGCACCAGCCCAACAACGGAGCACCCCCCGCTACATGAGGCGTCCCACCCCCCCCCCCAACCCCCTCCCGCCCCACCCCACCCCCACCCCTTCCCCCCCCAGTCCACCCCGCTTAACCCTTTCTCCTCCTAGCCCCCCCCCCCCACTCGTCCACATCCCCTCACGTCCACCCTCACCACCCTCCCCCCCCCCTGCCACCCACCCACCCCCTCCAATTCAGCCTACTCCCCTCCCCCCTCCCACCCCCCACACCCCCCCCCCACCCCCCCGCCCCCCCACTAACCCACGACCCCCACAACTCCGCCCGATCTACCATTCACCGACACCATTGCCACCCCACCCCCCTCGCCCCCCCCCCCCTCCCCCAAAACAAAATCCCCGCTCTCCCCCCCCCCTACCACTACCCTCGCCCCCCCCCCCCCCCCAGACACTACCCCACCCCCCCCACGCCCCCCCGCAACACAACCATTCCCCCTCATAATCCCCTCAACTACAATTCTAGCCACACACTCCCTCCTTGACTCACCAGCCCCCCCAAATACCACCCCCCCCCACCCCCCTCGCACCGTCCATCCAAAAAATCCCTCCCTCCCCCCTAACCGCCCCCAACCCCACCAAGAACCACCCCCAAACCCTCCCCGGACCCACCGGCAAATTTTACCATCGTCCCTCCCCCTCAACCCCCCACCCCCACCCTTCCCTCAAACCACTACCGACCCCCCACCCCCCCCTCCTAACCCCCCACAGCCAACCACTCTTCCCTAACCCCCGCGCCAGCAAAAGTGCGTCTCGGAACCCCAATGCTACGACTCCCTCCACCGCCCCCCCCCGCCTCCTAAGTGAAACGCAATGACTTCAATGCCAAGAAAATATTTCAAATTTCCTAAGTCTTTAATTTGGAATTTAGACTTAAGCATCTCTTTAAACTTACCAATTTCAGAATTGTCATTACCAGTAATGACAATATCATCAACATAGACAAGTAACATCAGAACCATATCACCAGAGGTTTTGGTGAACAAAGAATAGTCATACTTTGACTGCACAAAGCCATTTTCAACTAAGGTCATGGTCAGCTTGGCATTCCATTGCCTGGGAGCCTGTTTAAGACCATATAGAGACTTATTAAGTCTGCAAACTTTTCCATTTTGATTATCAAAACCAGGGGGGAGAGTCATATATACTTCCTCAGTTAGATCACCATATAAGAAGGCATTATTCACATCAAGTTGGAATAAATCCCAACCATTGCAGATAGCCACATTAAGCATACATCTAACAGTGGACATTTTAACAACAGGACTAAAGGTCTCAGAATAGTCAAAACCCTCCCTCTGACTATAGCCCTTGGCAACAACTCTAGACTTATACCTTTCAATTTCACCTGTGGATTTGAATTTGATTTTCCAAAGCCATTTGGAACCAACAGGTTTTCTTCCTTTGGGAAGATCACAAACAGTCCAAGTGTTATTTCTAAGTAAAGCCTCAATTTCATTGTTCATGGATTCAATCCATTTTGGATTTCTGATGGCCTCATCATAAGTAGTTGGTTCAGTCGTCTTATTAAGAGTAGTAGAGAAACATAAGTTAGATCTACTCAAATTAGCATAAGTGGAATTATCCCTTGTTTAAAAATGGATTTTAGGCGTTGCTACTCGCCAAATTTCTAGTAGTGATGTTACTCTCACTAAAAACCTGCTCACAAAATATTAAACTTCACTCAAAAATTATTTACTGTATTAAACACTTGAAAAACTTTCTTTTTTAGGAGACTCGCTGGTACATCTTGCTACATTATTTGGTGTTGCTTTTATAGACCAACTTTGCATGGCCATATTACAATGTGAAAAACCATCGTTCAAAGATAGCATGAGATCTACCGACAATACTACATACATTTATCACATGTCTAGTTGACTACTATTTAAAAAGCAAATTGCAAATTTTCTGTGGTAAGAAAAACATGTATAACTATTCTTGTCCATGCTTGAATATTGAGAAGACTTTTTGCTTTCCAAACACGTTGTTTCTTTCTTGTGTTTTGTAGAAAACACGTTAGTTCACACTACTATTGAGTACAGAAAACAGAGCCTGAAACCGTGTACATGTTTAGGTGGAAGCATCATGTGGTTACTGTTATTGTACTGAAGCAAACAAGAACCAAAGTCGATACTATATATACGAGGTGGTCATGAAT
>BQNB010094015.1:0-26221 GCA_026074375.1 Tanacetum coccineum | reverse complement strand
CAGTTGAATGATAGGTCGCATATTAAAGCACATAAACAAGTATAAATTAATAAACATAAACAAGCATACAATGATAAATTAAACAATCGAGATAAAAAAACCAAACATTGAAATCTTCATAAATATGGCTAATACCTAAAGGTATCAGCCAATAACCATTGTGATGAATACAAACATAATAATCGAATCAAACAAGGTAAACTAACCGAGTTAAGCGAATGATACCAAAGATCGAACGATTATCAAGAGTATATGAATTACAAGGGTTTCCCTATGGATTGAAGCACGTTACTGCACCTTTTTGGCTTCTTTTATCTTCTAAAAATCGACCTTGGTGGTTAAAAGCACATTTAAAACTCGTTTTTGAGTTTTCTATTTATAGGGTCTGGAGTCGGTTCTATATGGCGTATCCAATGTCTTGGATACGGCGTATTGGTCTTCCAGAATATTCACATACTATATCTCCAATACGGCGTATTGGTCTTCTCTGGATACGGCGTATTGATCATGTTTCCTTCGTGGTCTTTGGTGAGTGTAGGCACGGATACGCCGTATCTTCCTTGATGGATACGGCGTATTGGTTGTCAGAACAGTAATCTTCAAAATGTCTTCGTTTAAGCTCCATAATGCGAGCCTTTTGCTAATACTCACCAAGTACTTTGTAATTACTACAATTCTCAAATACAAACGATTAAGTAACAATTCTTTGCAATAATTATACAAAATGGGTTAATTACATAGGATAAATGATGCTATAAAATAGACGTTATTTGATGTCATCAAATATCCCCCCACTTGAATCCTACTTGTCCTCAAGTAGCCTTTAGAAGTTTATAAAAATGTATCCCTAAGGATATTTTCCGTTAAAGCATTTATTTGATCTATTACAAGTACACAACCAAACACCTCACGAAATAGGAAGATGAAAACACTCAAATCACTCAACTAATCTATGTGGTAACATGTAACTAATTCACTTAATTACTCGGTCGTGATGAGTATTCTATCATAAGCTTGGCAAGGATACACATCTCCACCGCTAAAGCTAAGGAGTAACAAGTTTATAAAGGTAAAATGGGGTTTTATGATAAGGCTTAGGGTTGATTACTCTAACTAATCTTTATCAATACCAATATTCTAAGAGGACAACAAAGACCACACATACACACCCATAATGACAGGATAGACACATGTGAATGCTCACTCCCACCTCAAACAAGCTAAAGAGTAGGAATAGTAGAGTAATATAGGGTATGGATCTTCTAACTTTCACCAATAGTAATAAACCAACAAGGCAGCTGAGACATGCATACATGGCCGTAACGACAGAATAGACATGCACGCTCGATCACATCCTCATTCGCGTAAAACCCATGGTTAATGATTAGGAAAGGGAATTAAATTGTTGTTAAATAAAAATTACAAAACAAATAGATTAAGTCTAAAATACAAGTTGCTAGACACTTTTTCCTGATCGTTACCATGATAAAGACACAACTATTTACAACGTCTTGTCATAAGATCAAAAACAACAACCTAAGTTCGGGCGTTCCCGTAACGCGTCAATCTTCCCAATCATCCATAATTTAATACTTCTTACAAGGCACTGTGGCGATATCTTACACTTTTATACAATACTCTACAACGTCGCGATTTGTTATCAATAATATTCGGATCCTTCGTGTATTTACTTCCGGTAGTTACCGAAGCGATTATATTCAAAACTTTCCTTCTCTTTTTTGTTTGCGATTTTTTAAGCAATCAATATTTTACGAAACTCGGTGTAGTTTCACCATCTTCACGATCATAATAATTCTGGATAATTCCTTCGATAATTCTTCATTCTTCGGACGTACCATTAATTGCGATGGTAGTAAAAATACATGAGTTTGACTATAATATACATTCCCATTTGCGATCTGTGCAATTGTCTTCCAACCGTACAAAATAGACAGGACTCGGGGAAATATAAACTTTACACTGTAAGCACTAGCAACTGTTAAACAGGGTTTATATATAGCACGTTTTAGCGTGCGCCATAGCGCTGATAGCGTGGCATGCCACGATACGAAACAGGCAAGGCGAGTCTCTAGGCGCGTTGGCGTGCAATTTTGAGTCCATATAGCGTGTTTAAGCGTGCTATAGCGTATAGGTGGCGAGTTTTTTTGACGTATTTAAGGGATTTTCTAAAATTTAGGATGTATGCTTGGATTGATAATATTTTGGAATTGTTCTTGAATTTTAATAATATTACTACTCATATTATTCTAAACTATGATATAATTTAATAAATCTATAAATATTTTTTGCCGCCTTAAAAACGTCATGTCGCTAAGCCTCAGCTAAAGCTTGAGGCTTGGCTATGCCGCTACGCCATGACTTCACGCTATTTATAACATTGACTGTAAAATAAACTTAATCTAACGGTAGGCTAGGTGTAAATGGTGTAACGAAAAAACTAATTGCGTCGTAGTTCCTAAAGGATTTGCTCTCGGTTGTGCTAGTGGTATCTTACTCTTAAAGTGGAGAGTAAACAAAGGGGTTTATATGGGTTAACCTAACCGGGTATAGTTAGTTAATAAGCAATCATGTTAAAAAAAAAAAGGCGATTTGGGTGTATTCTAAAATTTACCAATTTAACAAGTGTACTCTATCTAAATCCATAAGTACTTATCACTGCGTCTCCGAATAGATATACCAAGCCAATTTCTAAAGTCTACAACATCACGACGCAATCATATTTTGTAGAAATTTGGTGTAAACATTTGAAACGAATAGGTTAAATCCTCCAATATCTAACAAGGGTTATTGTGTGCGGTCGGGTTATGTATCAAGTAATTTCACAAAAGTTTGATTGATTTTTTTTTTAAATCTTGAGCTTTATTTAAGCATCTTGTGTGAAAATTTGGGCAAGGACAAACTTCTAATTCATCCCCCCCACTGAATTGTACACGTCCTCGTTGTATAGATAAAACATTAAATACGGGAATTAAAAGAATTTAGAATAAGAAACTCCACCTGAATTTTCTCGGCAGATTCTCCAAGTTAGATTCTTATTGAGAAGAATTTATGTTGAAACAGCCGCCGCCATTAAGGTTTCAAGACTCCAACATCTTCACAATCCCCAGATTTTGTAAATTCTCCACCAATATTCATCGATATTTACTTCTCGAGGTCTTGTGTAAATTCTCAGAAAACAAATGCAATTCTATCTCCGTGTATTCATTTGGTTAGACTCAAAATAAATACCTAAAACTGTACAGGAAGTCGATACGCCGTATCCATTCCCTAGGATACACCGTATTGATACATGTGTCGTATATGCTGTATTCGTTTAACGAATACGTCGTATAGGCTGTGCTGAAAATAAAGACTGGATAATACGTGCTAAAGGCTTATAGGCCGTATCCATGGAGTTTGGATCATGCGTTTATAGACTGTCTGGGAAGACAGAATCGATAAGAGAATTGAAAATACATTCCGGGTTGTCTCCTGGCAAGCACTTTTGTTTACAGAAAAGTCTTTAAGTTAGACTTGCCCCAATTTAATCTCATCCTTATAAAACGATTTGGGGTCAAACGGGATGCCAAATCCCAACATGCTGAGGGCTTAACAGCATTGACCCTATTTGCCTTGACAGTATTAACTTGTGTTGTATATGGCCTAGTAGTATTAACTACTCTGGGCCTAACACTATTAACCTTATAATTAATGTACCTGTTAGTTAATGCTGGTTTCTTATAAAAGGGCCTCTGAACAGTTGATTGTTCTTGTTTATGAAAATAAGTTCTTGGTCTAGCACTATGAACTGTTGGTTTGGAGTGAGCAGTATAAACAGGCCTAGCAGTACTAAGTGGTTTTAGGCCAGATTTCAGTAAAACTGCTCTTGGAGTCATATTTTTGTGGGTTCTAGGGTGTGAGGTCTTGGCATAATAGTCATAATCCACCCTGTTGTAATTGTTCCCACTTACCACCTTTTTCTTTTGATGGTAAGTACAATTATTCTGCAAATGATTAAAGCTCCCACAAACAAAACAAGCCTTATTATACATCACAAATTCACTTCCTAGATGATTGGACTTCTGACCATTCTAATTTCTCTGATTCCCTCTAGGACTTTATGATCTATACATCTCAGCATACCTAACTGTCTTTTTTTACTGGTTTTTCATTATTCTTTGGTTTGACAAACTCTACCTTTTTAGCAGTATGAAAAACAGTTTCTTTAACAACATTAGGTGAGGACTCAACAGAACTATACTCACTATCAGACACTTGTTCTTTTTCCAAAGAATCATCAGTATTCTCCTTAGAATTTTCTGACTCTTTGTCACAATCTTTGGTAGACTCTAATACAGTATCCCTAGGACCATACCCATTAAATTCAGGCTCTTTGAATTCATCAAGACCTGAATAAGACAAGTCAAGTTTTGTAGGTCTGTTATAGATTAAAGGATGAGGTGGAGCAACAACATGATATCCTAGACCCTGTTTATTCTTGTCAGATCTCTGGTTCTCTAACAACTTGTCTAGGTCTTTTAAGGCATTATCAAATTTTGTAATCTTAAAATCAATACCCTCCTTTTCTTGCTTAACTTTTTCAAGCTCAGACTTAAGCACACCTATTTCATACTCTTTGCAACCTACTTCTCTTTTAAGAACAGCAATTTCTTCACCAAAAAGAACCTCATTCTTTTTATATGTAACAAGTTGATCTACTATAGTTGCTAAACCCCTTTTATATGTAGCTGCTTTAAATTCAGTATCATTAAGTTTAACAATCAAATCATCACACTGTTTCTTAAGAGTTTCATAGTTTTTCAGATAAGTTTTAGAGCAAGATTTATCATTGTATACCTTAGAGTCTGAGAATGCCATTAAAGCCATGTTTGTCTGAACTTGTTCTTCTGCCATGTCACTCTAGTCAAAGCCAATACCATCTATAGCCAGCATTTCCTTTAAAGATGTGTCTTCCACATTCATAATTCTTTTTGAGCTTTCTTGATTCCTAGAGTTGTCTTGATATCTGTATTGACCATCTTTGTTCCTTGGCACTCTACATTCCCTGGCAAAGTGTCCCATCTTGTGACAGTTAAAACACTCTACCTTTGACTTATCAAACCCAGCAGTATCACTTCCATTAATAGTGATCTTCATTCCTGTTCTCTGGTAAAGCTTTCTGGCTCTCATGCTTAGTAATGCCAGTCGCCACTTCAAGTCCATCTCTTCTAGATCATCATCATGAATTTGTTCTAAGTCTTCATGAACTAGTTGAGACCATTTTGGTTGATTTGCCAGAAAGGCATAGATTATAGCATCACTAGGGTTAGCAGTACTATTTTCGGTACTAGTAGTATTAGCATTAGTGCTAACAGTACTAACTTTAGGGTTAGCAGTATTAACATTATTAGTACTGCTAGTACTTGAAGCAGTCATAAAGGCCAAGTTTTATGTACCAGTACTTGCACCAACTGATTTCTTGACATCTTGTTCAACAATTTTAAAGTTGTTATATAGATCATCAATACTCATTGTTTCAATATCTGCCTTGTTCATCCAGACAACTACATGAGTATTCTACTCAGGAGGCAAGCTTCTCAAAAAATTTAAGTTTAGATCTTCTGAAGTGATAACCACACCCAAAATTGGCAGTCTACTAACAAGTTTTTAAAGCATGTTAAATATTAAGTCAAGTGACTCTTAAAATTTTCATATTGTTGCTTCAATAGTGCCTTCTGAGTCTTCTTGGTAGCTTCATTCCCTCCAAATCTTGTTTCAATTGCAGCAAACATTGTTTTAGCATTTGTATACTGACTGAAAGTTAGTTAATGTTCATTGGGAAGATCCATAAGTAGCAAACTCCTAGCCTTGACATCATTCTTCTTGCAGATCTTCTCTTCTGCAGTTACGGGTACAGTCATCTTTGTAACAGAAGTGCTGCCCTCTTGTGATGTTACAGGTACAGATATCTATGAATTACTATTCTCTATGACCTCCCATAGAGCATAATCTTGTACCTGGAAGTATTGCTTGATTCTTATCTCCCACATCTCATACTCACCCAGTTTGAGTATGGGGAGCTTAGCAGTAGTTGTATTCTATGCAGTCTCAAACTCCATGACTTCTAGATCAAAGTTTCTCAAAGCAAAAACTCTAATACCACTTGTTGATCCCAAACCTTGATCGTTTCTTTACCTTGTAAAGAATATGTTATCTTGGATAAATCCAAAATAACAATTTTAAAGACTTTGTATTTATATTAAAGTGTAAGCGGAATCTACACTTTAATACTCTAGAAGTATTATCAATGAAATAGTAACAATGACAATGATGCAGTAGAGTGAACACAATGAATATAACCAAAATGCTTCAATATTATTAGAATAATAATACGAGTACTCTGACTTAGTACTAGGGTTTACAACCTTGAAGCATGCAAAACTATTCTCTGAATCGTATTGAAGGGATATCTAAAACCTTAACCTAGGATCTCCTTTTATACACACAAGGAGTCTTTTACAAGATAACTACAAATCTTAGAATATCTTTTACAAACTTAAGCATATACATATCTTTCTAACTTTATAAGATATATACTAAGATTACATCCATAAATATCTTCTCATGATTTTTTTTCTTCAAGTAAACTTCATGCAACAGTACTAAAACTTCAACATTATTAACTTTTCTTCTAGCAGTACTAAGTTTAGTACTGGCAGTACTAACTCAGTTAGTACTGTTAGTTATACTCTAACAGTATTAATCTCTTATGAAGATTTATTCTCAACAATTGGTATCGGTTACATTAGGATTATGAGAGTATACAGGTAGTATATTAAATTCTAGAACTTGTTTTTGTGATGCATCCCGAGACCGCACAGTAAGTATTAGGATTTGCTTGATAAGAGGCATTAGGATTAACCCATGTTTTAAACATGTGATTGTTATGATGGTCACACTGATCATATAACTATCCCATATCCTTCCCATGCACTCATTTTTAGTGCAGGATACCCCTAGTACAACCCTATGAGCCTATCCTTTTTTACGGTTCTCGTAATTTTGTGGTGGATTCCAGATCATTAATGAAGAGCATTGTTAACCCTTAAACCAATCCTTACACCCAAACCGTCTTAGCCTACCTTGTATGTACTCACCTTTAGTACATTATTGTGTTTAACCCAAGTTAATTATTGAGTACATGGTTGCTAAGTCCTTATCCTTGTAAATTTTGTTTTGGGACGATTGGGATTCATGGTAGTATTTATTTCGCGGAAGATTGGGGAAGAAAAGTTAAGTCAATACCCCACATATATTTGTTAAATGATCTCCATGTTATTTTGATCCACCTCAAATCGGGTCATTAGTTAAATTGTAAATATCGAGCATGTAAAAGCTCAAGTGTAGGGGTACGTATTATAAACCCCAAGTGATGTATTATATTATTAAAAAAAGAGATTGATGTAGAGTTGTGTAGAGTTTGTATATCTTCATCCGAGTCTTGGCTTAGCAACCAAACCAGCGTGTATTCGTGTAAATAATTAGCTGACCCTTCTACTCTAAATTCACCTATGGCCACCCAAATGTATCCCATCCGTTTATGTTTCCATTATATGTTATCTTACACCTACACCCCACAACCCTTTAAAAGACCTCTTAGATAGTAATGAATAATGTTTCGCCTAGCGGTGGAGGTTTGATCCTTTACCAAGCCTATGGTAATTTATATGTTATGACAGGTAATGAGTGTTGATTTTCCGTTTGCCCCTTATGTTATAATTTATTATACACCCGAATGAAAGAGAGAATCCCAAACACTTATGTGAGGTGCTAGTATATACTTTCCGTGCTGTTAATTACAAGGTCTAGAAGGTTATGTTCTAAAATACTTTTAAAGAGTAGGTAAAATGACCCCTCATATTGTTATTGTCTAGATAGAAAAGCCTATTTGCTTGAGGACACGCAAATCTCAAGTGTAGGGGTATTTGATGAGGTGTCATTTTATATACTTTTTCAGGGTCGTTTAACCCCCTAATCATGTGTTTATGCCCAAAATAGGTACTTAATCGTTCCTTTTTAGATATTCAGTATTTGGAAGGCATTTGGAGGAAATACACTTGACTTTGGCTCATTTAGAGAAGAAATGGACGAGACTACGGACCTACACCAACATTGCTCAAGAATTGCTCCTTAGAAGCTAGAAACGGCGTCACAGATTACACGTGACACCGTCACAAATCCTACCACGACGGCGTCACAAGATATCGCGATGGCGTCAACCCACATGATCCAACCCATTATCTAGAATATTCTTGTCATGACGGCGTTACGATTAAAATGTGATGCCGTCGCAACGATTTTCCTATAAATACAAATCCGATTTTAGGGTTTTAGGTGTGTAACTTTAGAGTAAAAGATAGAGACGAACCCTAGTTCATTTAGCAGCTGTTAGGGACGATTTTAGGGCCTCAAACCCCTATTGTACTTCCTTCAATTCATGTTCTAATCAAGTAAGACTATCTTAATCATTCAATATGTCTTGTTGTGTGATTCTTATCTGTTCTTGCTTTACTTATAACATGTTTGGCTAAACCTTCTATTATGTTTATTTATGATTGTATGAAACCTAAAATGTAGATCTTAGTGGTGTTGCTTCTTGTAATGAATATGCATGTTAGGTCTTAGAAAACCAGCTTTTGTCTGTATCGCTGTTGATATGTCTAGGAAAACATGATTGTGTAGAAAGGATACCATCGGGTAACAGTCTGCATACTACCTTACCCCTTATATGGTTGATCCACTCTTAATATATTTCAAATGCATTTAATATACTCTTAGGGGCCTTGTAATAGTCTTCATACCACCTTACTTGTGCGTTGCCTTAACGGAATATTAAATAGACAGCGGGTTCGTGTAATTCGTTCATGACTTAGGAAATAATTACATAGATCATCACAAGTGTGACAAAGCAACAACACTAGGAGAAGCAATTTAGGGAGTAATACATGATTAAATAAACACAATCTTTTATTATATTATTATCACCAGTAGCTTAGTTTATATTTAGTTTAATAGCTAAAACCAACCACCTCTCCAATATATGATTTTACCTGCTTCATAAAACATAAAAATAAAAAGAATCTTCTCTCAACCTTTAGAATTTTGTTAGACCGTGATCAAGCATTCCTAACCTATTCCCCTAGAGAACGATAACACCCCCCGAGTCTTGCTTATACTACTACTACAACGGTTAGGTACTCTTCCTAGGGAGTTATAAAACTTCATGTAGAAGTCTTACGACGACCGCATCACTAATGATGATAAACAATCTGAGTATAAAGAAGAGTTTCTCCAAGGCTGATGAGGTTGCTACTGATAATGTGCTTGATGAGTTAGTTGAGATGGCTAACTCTCAAGATAAAAATATGAATGCTTCCGCCGAAAAGCCATCTGAGTCAGACCCCCTTGGTCATCTTCATAAAAAAATCAACTCTTTGACTACGAAAGTTCAACAATTGGAGTCCTCATTAACTCAGCATGTGGCTGACAAAATGGAGGACTCTGTATCTCGAATGGTGGCTGATGCATTTGAGGATAAAATGCTTGAACTTTTATCAGACACTCCGAAGAACATTCTTCCTTAAATCATTGAAGACTCTGTCAAACAAACTGTCAAGAAATCTATTAAGAAAATTGTTCCTACGTTTGACAAACGAGTCCAGAAAACTTTCAAGACTCAAATTAATGATCTTGTTATCAAACCCATGAATATAGAGTACAATGCTTTCAACAGAATGGAAAGTTCACGGCTTGTTCATCTTTAAAAGCGACTAGGCAAGGCAATCAGAATGAAAGTGGGAAGGTCTGTTCAGCGAAATGTCAAGAAGGAAATAAAAGAGGTTCGTGATAAGCTCAAATACTGCATCATGAAGATTGACAAGAATTCTTCTGATATTCGTGAGTTGGTTGATCTAATCAGATATCTAGTTATTTTGAGAGACACAACATCAATCTCCATCTTAATCAAATGGATGAGATTAAACACAAAACTCATTTTCATCTATTTTTTAAATTTAAATATCTCTTAAACCGTTAATCGTTAAGCGAAAAAAGTATACCATCACGATGAGCATTTAATTATTTAATTATCTTTCTATAGATATCCACTTTGATATACTTTCGACAAAAAATAATTTTTTTCATTTTTTTCACGTTTTTCATGTTTTTTTGTTGTTGAAACTTGCATGAGAAATCACATGTGATTAAACACTAATAAAATCACATGTGATATTAGCGTTAAATCAGATATGATATTACTGATAAATCACATATGCTAAAAGCATATATGATATTAGTGTTAATTCATATATGATAGGTAATTCCAATGCAATCACATTTAATTCGATATTAGTGTTAAATCACATGTGATTGTATACGAATATTCGAATTAGTGTTTTTTCATATATAATATTTTTAGACAAGTTTCAATAACGAAAAAATAATGTAAAAACGTGAAAAAACGAAGAAAAAAAAACATGAAAAAAACGAAGAAAAAAATTGTCGAAAGTATATCAAAGTAGATATCTATAGAAAGATAATTAAATACTCGTCGTGATGATATATTTTTTATCGCTTAACGATTAACGGTTTAAGAGATATTTAAGTTTTAAATAATATGTCAAATAATTAAATACTTTTAATCTTATCCATTGATTTCTTTTTAGATGGATGGTGAGGATAAATCTCTGGTATCCAATCAATATTTGGTATCTAATATAACTCTCCTCTTGTTTTAAATATTAAAGTTAAAAAAATGAAAACATTTAATTATGATACCAAAACATTTAACATAATTATGGTTGTGCACGTTATTGTGTATTAGTTTGTCATTTTCTATTATTTGTGAATTTTATATGCAACTTTTGCCGTTTCATTTTTATAAACGCAAATGACACAAAAATGTACCTAACTTATGGTCATTTTCAATCAAGGTATCACATTTTTTTTCTTGCATAAAAAGGCGTTCAACTTGTTTTTTTGGCCAATTTGGGTATTTTCGTTAAATATTTATCGATCATCCGTTAAGTTTTACATTTCAAGTCCACCGGCCGCTACCATCACCACCAATCATCGTCACCACCACCAAGCCTTCCCACCACCATCACTACCAAGCATCGCCTCCACCACCAAAGTCATTATCAAACACCAATAAAATGACTTATAATCGATATTTTTGAAGGCCTATATCTGGAAACCGAAATTTTGAAGGCCGTTCACATCCATTTACAAGAGCAAATTATCTTGCTTTTCCTCTACTCGTAGTTGCATATGCTCTTGCTGGCACGGTATATAAATAATCTATATTTCTGATACATCTTCATTCATGTTACATGTTTGACTAAAGGTGGATATTGCAACAAATTTATTTATATTTATTGTGGCTCAAGTGGTTCCGATGTTGTCCAAATTGTATTATAAGGCATACCAGAGGAATCATGAGATCCTTTATCAACAACAAAAACAAAAAGAAAATTAATCATTCTTTTAATTGTATTATATTTGTAGGGCAGCAACCCTTTGCCTAAGGCTTTTAAGGCATTCTAAAAAAAATAGTTTTGTTCTTTTTTGATGGCTAATGACTCTAGCTATCGTTGCGGGATGTTCATATTCTATCCAAAAACTTAGATTATCAGTGTATAATTCTATTATAAAATATTTATTAGTTATGTATAAAATATTTTATTGGTGTTTGAATATTTTAGTGGTGGTAGCGTTCAGTGGACTTGAAATGTAAAACTTAACAGATGATCGTTAAATATTTAACGAAAATACCCAAATTGACAAAAAAAAAAAATAAGTTGGCGCCTTTTAGGTAAAAGAAGTGCGATACCTTTATAGCGCACTTCAGCTTAAATGGTGATGTAACTCAAATAGCATCAAATGGTACTAAGTTACTGATTGTTTTGTTACTCGTTTTTTAACTTTTCATTCAGTATTAGGTTATATATGTTTTAGAATAGTTTTTTCCTTCTAAACTATTCATTCGAAAATGTATGCTTTTTCGGCATCGTCGTAACGCGCGGCTCATATTTTATTTGTTAAATTACATTTGGCATAAGATAATTAAACATATGTGTGTCAAGTGTTAGCTAAAAACAAACATTTCAAACAAATGGACACAAGTGAAAAGTAGTTAAAATTATAAGAACATTGATTTAGTTGAATTTCATATTAAGGATATCTGTTATACTCTTTATTGGGAGGAGGGTTCATACAAATACATGTTCCATCTACACAATATCCTGTTTGCCAAGGATGTTCGCATTTACAATCGGTATCTTTGGTACACTCACGTGCCATTGCACCACTTCGATTGCTTGTAACTAGCGCCCTTCCTTTGACAACTTTGAGTTCCGCATCTGTGAATACCAAATTTAAAAAAAAAAAATTACGATGCATATACCCCAAAGGTAAAATAATTAATTATCATTTATAAATTGTTAAGTTCCTAGCGAAATTTTTTAAAGCATAAATCACATTCACCTATATATTTATGTCCGTAAATGATTAATTTTATAGCAAAACACAAAATTATGCCAAACATATTTGCATATGCTTGATTTTAAATATTAATCTATTAAAGGAGCAATTTCTATCAATAAAAAAAAAAAATTCCCATATTAATGAGAACAAGTTATATATACTACAATAATGATTAAATACATAAACTAGATTAAGATGACTAACCAAAAGAAATGACCAAAATTGCAGCGAAGATGAAAATTTTAAACGAAAGTTTCTCCATTTCTTCACCTAAAATACTTTGCAAGATAAACTACCTATATTTTTAGATGAAAGATAAATATGTGTTTATGTGGATATTTATAGCAAAACAAATTATCTTTAAAAGAAAACACCATAAAGATAAAATAACTTTTAGTTAATAAGTTATACCACCTTTAATTTGTTTAAGTTATTACTATAATTTTATAATATTTTATGTAAATTTAATACCATTAAATGTATATAAATATTACAGTTATCAAATTATAGTTGATAATAAATGAGTTTATAATATCTATACTACATATAAAGCAAAAATGACTCTTTTTCTTTATTAAATTCCTCAAAATATTTAAGTAATTCAACTTTGAAAGCATATTATACATTGCTTGTAATGCACAATTAAAACTTAATTTTAAGCATTACAAGTTTTAAAGCTTTGTTTACAACTATTAAATGCACTCGTATATTAATTCAACATATATATTTAATGCTAATATTAAAAATACACCATTACTCAAACGTACAACTAATATAACACATGGTACAAACTAAACAAGTTACTTATTATTATTTTAATTATAATCCAAGCAAAAAAATGCATTTTTGAGCACATATTTATAAAGCTTAGTTTTATATAAATCAAATAGTTATATTGAACAACGAAAAAACATTGCCCAGTAAAATATTTATTATTACAATTTTATAATGAAAAACATTAACATTAGTTAAAGAGTTAAAATATGCGGCATCAAATTATTAACATTTATAAATTTATTGTGATAAAAAAGTAATAGATTAAAAAAATTCTTCGTCGAAATTTTTATTTCAGGGTACCTGTGGTTCAATGCGCGGATACCCTGCCAGTATAAGATAATTCATATTGTTTTGTTTGTTTTTCAAAGGAATTATGGCTAGATATATATTGTTTTTAGATAAACGGACGTTTATTTAAGTATGTATAGAAAAAAGTTTATTTATCTATATCTATACTACTATATAATGTATTTAAGACTTCCTATAAGAGGAAATCTTAAAAAATTTAAGACAAAAAAACATTACTATAAAAAGGAAGTATTTTTTCTAAAAAATTAAAATTAAAGCTGTATTTACAACTATTTAATGCACAATATATTAACTCAACACATATAATTTAATAATATTATTAAAATACTCCCTTACTCAAAAATACAATTAATACGAGGCAAGCTGGCCCGTGCGATGCACACGGGTTGTGTCTAATATGTTCGCCCGGGATTGTATATAATGGTTCATTGCATAATGATTCTGCGAACTATTCATATCTAAGTTTTTGTTAGTTGGTTCTAATAAGAAGCAACATAATCATCGTCATCGATTAGGTCTTCCACTAGCTAGCCCTGGGCTTGGTTTGGGTATTTAATCGGTATCTTATTTTTATAGATTGAATGTTATATCAACTGTATTGATGTTATGAAAGAGGGGTAAGTTAATTTAGTCATTTGAGGAGGGCATGAAATATGTAATGCACATGATATATATAAATCGGTTTGCGATCATAAAAAAGGGTTTTTTATTGTAATGGAAAATGTAGTTTAAGGTTGTTTTATTGGTTTAATATAATTATGAAGGGTTTAGTTTGTTTTTTATAGTGTTTGGGGGTTTAGTTTGTGTGTCATGGGGGGTTTAGTTTATTATTTTTATAGAGTGTGGGTGTTTAGTTTGGGTGTTTTAGAAACATAGGGGGTTAAGTTTGTGGATTGGAGGGAATCGATTGTTATAACTTCTCCACTGTGTATGTGAATGACCATCGCCGTTTGAATGCTCAATCGTAATGATGGTATGAGGTTTAATCTCCACCATTCATTTTCATTTATATATCCCCATTTTGACCCATTTCCTCAACTCATCTCTCTTCAATTGGTTTCACCATTGTGTCATCAATTGTTTATTTCCCCAAAGTTGTGTTAGTAATCTACTTTTGTTTTTTGTAATGGCTGGTGGGGGACATGCAAACATGATCGCAAGGCGAGTAACTGATGACCTCATTTCTTTCGGTGGTGAAATTGCTCCTCCAAGGTATAACACCCCGCATTTTCAGGTCATACTCCGCCCCCGACTAACTCATAATATAAATTTTCTATCGAGTTATGGGTCATTTGCGTGTGTGTCTTTAATATTTCAATACTTACACAAATTCATACGCTTCATGAATATAGCCAAGGCGTTCATAGACGTAGTTCATATTACGTCAAAGTATCAAACCATGTATATTTTCCCTTCACTTGTTAAGACATTATATAAACCTTTCATATTCGTTATGTGAATTATTTTCGCGTCAAGAAATAATACACTCTCGCTCATTTAGTCCAAGGGAAGGTAATTGAACCAAACTCCACCAACATGTTAAATTGTATAAAGCAAGGATAGAAAAAGTGTTAAAAATAAAATTAGTCATGTACTCTCCTACAAAATAGCATAAGTCGACTGGTCCTTACTCCTTCCGTAGGCCCTTACACGTTTTTCCTTGTTTTAAACTTGGAAGATATACACAAGATATCTAAATTCCTTTATCCAGCATGTAAAAGCCCTAACTATTCTTCTTGCCAAGCATATCATCTCGTGACTCCCTAGTGCTAGGATAACATTGGTTTTGCTTCCAAGGTTTCAACAGTAACCACCTTTTTAAAACTATGCATTGACTGAATTGAAACCCAAGAAATTCTTTGCCATGAATGGGTTAACACAAGAATGTGACCCAAGAACAAATCACTATACAAGCCTTATATGCGTGTATGTGAAGAACATGCATGCTCCCTAGAAACCACAATTCCAACAACATCATACTTCATATCCTCATCTTGGTTTCATTCGCCTGGCTTTGAACTATATCGCATGCAAACACAAATCCTTACACCCTCATTTAACTTGATAACCCTAAGAAAACCCTAAACCCTATTCGCCCCTTTTGGGTCTTCTGATTGATCGGGGTTCAACAAACTAGAGGAGCTCTCGAGTGGTTACAAGTACGAGTGGAAGTCAAAGCTTGGTGGGACACTTGGGTTAGCAGTTTGGGTATCGAGTTGAGTGTGGTGCCAAGTAGGGTTTCTTGGTTTAGTATCCGTTTGGCATCAAGCCAGTAACTCAATTCTTACTAAATTCTTGTGAGTCTCATATCTTTATATTCCATATTTTATATATGAAATCCTTAGGTCTCAGTCGTGTGCTTGAAAAACCTTTTAAATAAAAGAGTCGTTATGTTGTTCTTCCTGTTAGTGGGTCGAACTCAGGATGAGACACATTGAACTCATATCGCGAGTAATAAAACATGGACATAGGTTGTTAAAAGAGTCATCACTAAAGTCGCAGCTATACAAAAATTTTAGGTGTATAAAGATTAGGGGGTGAGTTGGGGGACACACCAGGTTCGCAACATTTCTTTTGACCCTTGGCCACGTAGTGTTTTGAAGGGTATGTTCGCCTAGTATATCATACCCTAAAAATCTCAGACTTAGTAGTAAATTGTAGATGACCTACTGAGCCTTATGTAGCGATTGGAATCATCAAAAATGGCTAAGGAATGAATAGCTTACGATCAGTTAAAAACCCCGAGGAAAAACTCATAGATCATGCGTTGTTAGGAAAAACACAACCCCTCCCCTTTGACTTTAAATGCGTGTTTCAACATCTAGGTATAGTTATAGAAATTCACACTTTGCCCCTTTCGAAAGTAGGCCACATAATGAGCACTTTGCCTCTAGAACCTGTTAAATTCGTCGAGAAAATAAAAAGTTATAAGAACCCAAAGTCGCGTGTAAAACTGCCATCTTGTGGGTTGCGACACCATTAGTTTTCGACCCATCTTTGACCCATCAAACCTGGGAATTTAGGGCAGGAACGGGGGGCATTTTATAGTCATCATAGTAAGCTGCATTTAGGAATTCGAATCATCAAAAATGGTTAAGAAACGAACTCACAACGAAGGTCCAAAGTTAGTACTGCTGCCAAACAGTTAATACTGTTGGCACGCAGTTAATACTGCCGACCGCGAGTTCGACACCCTTACTTTAGCTCCATTTTCGACCCTCATAACGACCTCTGCCCTCAAATCCTATAAGAGATGAATTGTAGTACTCCTGGCCCCGTTTCCAAAAGTATTTTTAGTTTGTCATAATATGTAGAAACAAACGCGAAAATGAATTTTGAAGTTAGTACTGTTGTCACTTGTGTCAACAGTCTTAACGGTTAAGACTGTTGGCAGACGCGACACCTTCCCTTTGGCCGCATTTTTACTATATTAAACGACATATCTAAGCAAAACTTAAATAACGAAAGTTATTGACGACATGGCCTAGTTTGTAAAACACCTTTTTGCTTGTAATTTAATAAAGTAACAAGTCCAGAATTTAATTGTAAAACTCTAACGACACCTCATGATAACACTTACAAATTTATAAGTTTAATTTAAAAGGAAAACGTAAATGTTTCATCTAATTATTTAATGCACTTAGAGACCAAACCAAGGACTGACCCAAACTAATAATTCAAAGTATGTACAGCCTAGTTTCTTAAATGTCTGAAGTCATAAATTATATACTTGCGGTTTGACCACGTTAACCCGATAAAGTTGACCATTTTAAAATAAGAAATTGTTTTCAAGTGTCATTTAATTCAATTAAAAATCAAGCACACACTAGGGACGAGATTGCAAGTGTTTATATTATTATCGTTCCGTTTAGTGAATATGTATTATTCATTCATAGGTTGCGGTTAAAGCCTTTTGCATCGTTCTTCGTGCCACTACTTTACTTCTACGATATCATTACTTACTGTGAGTTTATAGTCCCCACTTTTATACTTTTTCAATCCTTTATCAAATCTCGGGGATGAGATCATGTTTGTTTTTAACATGGATGCAAGTACATTTTAAATTCAAATATTACGAGTTTGCCTAAGTAGCTATAACCCACTATGCCCATTATCATGAACTGTTAATTGCATAGATGTAATTGTAAATTGCATTATGTGAGCGTGAATGTTATGAATAGATCTATTTGGGATTAACATCCCCGTTCGGGCAAGTAGCGCTTGCTAGTTTACCGGTTGGCCGGAAACGACGGACGTATACCATTTGGATTCATGGATGTTACGGGTTGAACATCTACATTGGGCAAAGTCATTATGTGTAATTGAAATACACACATTGTTTAGCTTCGGTGTCATGAGCTTAGTGCATTTCGTAATACATTTTGTGATATTGTATTTGTTACTTTATTACAGGGAAATCTTGCTATCCACTTCATTAACTTTATAAACCTATAAATTCACCAACATTATTGTTGACAGTTTAAACATGTTTTCTCAGGTCAATAAGGTGCAAGTCACGGATACATTGGCTGGTCGTCATATGAAGTCACATTGTCATAAAGATTTGCATGCATTACATTTTGGAATATTGTTATGTTGTGAAATCTTTGTTTTTACAAGATAAACAAGTTAAGCCCATGAGCTTTTTGTATCGAACCATTTATGAAATCCAATGTATCAGTTTTAAATGATCCTTATAATGGTCGTTCTCATATCTTGTGCTATTGATCTATGAAGTAATACCCCCGGAACATCATATTCCGCTGCGACCCATTTTGGGGGTGTTATAGATTGGTATCAGAGCCAAGGTTATAGAGAACCAAGTCAAACGTTTTTACTTGGACTATAACCATTTTCAACATTGTGTCATTCAAAAGTTTTTCAAAGGGACATACATTATCTAGTTTGCATCTAGTATACATACTTACATGTCATGCATCATTCTAGCATTAGTTGATTATACTAAGTGCTTGCATAAGTTATATACGTGTTTATAATACATTACGTATACTACCAATGGTATTATATAATATACTTATACAAGTTGATATTATGATTACAGATTTGCCATGTCTTCCGACGACGCCTCATCCACTGTTACCTATACATCCGTATCTTCTGATTCAAGCGAGCCATCAGCATAGGGTATTCCACTCATGAATGCTGGCGAGATCCTGAATGTGGACCCATACGAGGAGGTCGCTCAACACGGACAGGCACACCCACTGTCACCTGCTCATGTACCGGACCCTATAGAATTGGACGAGCATGTACCATTGTATGTTCCAGAGCACCCAGAGCACCACGACTCATCAGAGGAGGACATGCCGGTCGAGGATCAGCCTAATGCTGAGGACGCTGATTCACGTGGATTCCTGGCTGACTCGGATTCGATGGAGGATGATACTGATACAGATTCTATTGATTATCCAGATGAGCCTGAGGATGGCGAGGATGATGACGAGGATCCCGAGGAGGATCCTAGTGAGGAGCACAAGTCTGAGGATGAGGAAACTAAGGAGGATGAGCCCGTTAAGGATTCTGATAAGACTGAACCCTTTGAGGAGGATGAGACTGCTGCTTCACTACCATCACCTGGACGCCGTGGAGCAAGGATAACTGTTAGACCTCAGCCACCCATGGCCGCTTCTACCCAGACACTTGTTGATGCTGGATCACCTTCATTTCCATCACCACCTCCCACCAACCCTACCTATGATCAGGCACCATTGGGTCATAGGGCAGCCATGATTCGTATGAGAGATGACATCCCCGAGGAGGATATGCCACCTCGGAGGAGATTTGTACTTACTGCTTCCCCACCTGGTTGTGATATAGCAGAGAGTTCTGCTGCTGCTGCTGCTAGAGCATCTAGAGGCCAGTATGATTTTGTTGATGTTGTTGGGACATGACAGGGTTTGGTTAGTAGTCCTGGTCATGATGCCCGGACTATTACTAGAGCTGCTAACAGAGCAGAGGATGTTGGTTATGCTAGAGCTTTACAGGCTTCTGAGCATAGGATGATGACTTCCATTAAGGAAGTTAACTTGAGGGTCAGCTACCAGGTACAGGCTCGCAAGCAGGAGAGTGAAGACTTTTATACACAACTTCTTAATGCACGGACTGACCGCAGAGACATCAGACTTGAGGTTGATGTAGTGAGAGGTCAGAGAATTGCTTATGAGACAGAGTTACAGGAGGTACGCTAGGCTTACCTTAGGTCCGAGGCTCAGAACAGGGCATTGTTGGCGCGACTTAAGACACTAGAGACTCACATGACTCGTATGGAGTGGCAGCGCCAGAGAGCTGAGGATGATGCAGTCAGATAGATTATGCGTACCCATGTGCTAGAGGCTAGAGTTCGGATTGATACGATGGAGGATACCGGTAGTAGCTGTTAGTTGTACTTTTTCTTTTCTAGTTATCTTGTATAGTCTATTAAGTTTTATGGGTAAGTCCCAGCTAATAGACTCTAGGACGTATTTTCATTTTCTGTACTAAGATCTATTGTGGTTATTTTGTATCCAAACGAATCATGTATGACTCGACATTATATTATGAAATATTAACGTATGATGTTATGGTTGATTTCATGTTAATTATTTTTTTTCATTGTGTTGTGGTGTAGTTATTATATCCATTTGTATCGACATTGTGATTATATCTCACGTACATTATGTTCTTGTGATTATTAGAATCATGCCTATAACAAGACAAGGAACAAACGACGCCATGACTCCAGAATCCATTCAAGCTATGATCGATCAGGCAATTTAAAGAAACTCAACACAGGATGACGATAGCTAAAATTCAGGAGGAGGAATCAGAAGGCCTGTGCAACTTGCACGTGTCTGTACCTATCCTGACTTCATGAAATGCCAACCCTTGAACTTCAAGGGAACTGAAGGCGTTGTTGGTTTAAATCAATGGCTCGAAAAGATGGAATTAGTATTCCACATTAGCGGTTGTGCCGTTGAAAATCAAGTGAAGTTTGCTACATGTACTCTGCTAGGTGCTACACTAACATGGTGGAATGGTCATGTGAGAACCTTAGGTCATGATGCTGCCTATGCTATGACTTGGGGGACTTTCAAGAAGAAATTGTCGGACAAATATTGTCCAAATGGTGAGATCAAGAAACTCGAAATTGAACTGTGGAATCTTAAGGTCAAGGGAAATGATGTTGCAGCTTACACTCAGCGTTTCTAAGAACTAGCCATGATGTGCACCAAATTTCTTGCTGATGAAACCGCGAAGATTGATAAGTATATCGGTGGACTTCCCGATAACATTCATGGGAATGTCATGTCTGCAAGGCCCAAGACTCTTGACTTTGCTATCGAGTTGGCCAACGACTTGATGGATCAGAAACTCCGCACTTATGCGGAAAGGCAGAATGAAAACAAGAGGAAGGCTGATGATTCATCAAGAAACAACCACCAACAGCAATCCCACAAGAGTGTTGTTCAAGCTTATGATGTAGGGTCTGGAGAGAAGAAACCGTACGGAGGATCTAAACCTATGTGCCCTAAGTGCAACTATCACCATAATGGAGAGTGTGCACCCAAGTGCACCAACTGCAAGAAAGTCGGTCATTTGACAAAGGATTGTTGGCATCCATTAAATGCTTAACAACCAAAGAACTATCACTTGCTATGAATGTGGGAATCAAGGGCACTACAGGAGTGATTGCCCGGTGTTGAAGAACCAAGGTACTAAAGCCCGAGGAATGGTGTATACCTTAGGAGGAGGAGAAACCAATCAAGACCTGCAACAAGGGGATGATATCACGGCCTTATGACTTTTAATACTTTATGGAATTCTCGTTGTATTTTTATCTTAATCTTCCATTGTACTGTACGAACAATTTCAAATTATCTATCAAATCAATATGTTGTGAAATTCATCCTATTTATTTAAATCTCTAATTTATATATGCCATAACTACTATCATAAATATTATGAAATCATGACACTAAAAAAATTGACAAAAATGAGCATAGCATCGTTAGCCCTCAAATATACATAGCTTGATCAACAATGTATAATTCAGGAAAGTACGATGCCATGTTGAGAATTAGTCACCATAAAACTTTTATCAGGAATTAAATTTTCTATTTTTATTCTCGAAGGACAACTCACCGACAAGTACAACAGTCATCAAGGAAATTGAGACCCGTACCAATGTGATTCCACCTTAAGCTAGCAATTTGACATAACACATAGTAGGAAAAATTAAGACAAGTATACACACCTCTTCAGTAAGACCGCAACGTCGTCAAGTGTCGTGTCTTAAGCCTTGAGGACAAGGCTCATCTAAAACGGGGGAGGACTATAACACTAGCGTTTCAGGTCATATTCTGACTTCAATAACTCCATTATTTATTTGTTTTATTAGTTGGGCATTTGCACGTAGGCTTTTAACATAAAATGTTTAGCCAAGCCTTCTACGTATAAACCTCTATACCCGGTTCCATACTTATACGTACATATACATTTCCAACACTTAGTCAAGACATTCAGATGACTCGGTTAATACTTCATTTAAATCATAGAACCATGTATATTTTTCACGACACTCATTGAGTCTTTGCATGATGCCGTTCATACTCGTTATTTAAATTACTTTCGCGACAAGAGAAGTTGTGCAATCACGCTCAATTTAATCAAAGTAAAAGTACTTGAACCAAACATCACCAACATGTTAACTTATATAAATTAAAGGGTAGAAAGTCAACAAAAAAAACATATATAGAATCCCTACAATATAGCTAATGTCGACTGGCATTTTTTTTTGTGCAAACCATATACGATCCTTGTTCCAAATTTAGAAGATATTTACAAAGACCTTGACTCCTTTTATCCAACATATAAAAGCCCATCACTCTTTTCTACCAAATCCACAACATCTCGTGAAGTCTAGCAGCTACACTCCCTTGGTTTTGCCTCCACGTTTTGCATAGTATCTCCCTTTAAATCACTATTCGTTGACAGTATGAAACCCAAGAAACTTTACCACAATTGTCATTACACAAACTTGTGATACCCTCTTTTGAACTTCTCTCTTACCCCATAATAGGTTATATAAACCCTAGACGAGTAAGGTTCTTCACAAGATTCATCATAACCACAATTTCTCAACTCTTTTAAAGCTCTTAACCCCCTTTTGAGTCTTTCTGGTTTCGATCCATTCACAGCACTCAACACAAGTCCACACTTTTATCTTTTTTTTTTTTTAATAAAATTTTATGTATTTTATAATAACCCCATAACCTTGAAAACTCTTATAAAACCATATTCGACCTCTTGGGGTTTTTTTTTTTGTTTTTTTTTTTATTTTTTTTTTGGGTTGATCAAAGTTCCAAGCAAGCAAAATAAGGCTAGGGTTGTACAGGCACGAGGGAAAGCAAAGCTTGGTGGGACACTTGGGTTAGCAGCTTGGGTGTCGAGTTGAGTTATTGGTGGTGTGGGGGGGGGCTGCCAGTAAGGGTTTCTGGTGTAAGGATTAGTTTTAGTTTGGGTTCAAGCAGTTAACCAAAGGCTTCTCCCCGTTTGTGAGCCTCTCGCCTCTACTACTTATTTTTTTTATATACAAATTCTCACGTCATAGTTGTGTGTTTGAATTCGTTTGTAAAACAAAAGAAAAGAAAATCTTTTCTCATGTTGTTTTGTAAAATGGGTCGAAGACCCAATAAAAACCTTAAAAATGTTTATGTGAAAGTATAAAACGTGGTGTATGAATTAGGCTCCCTTTGAAGGTGAATATATACTTGTAAAGCTGGTCGAGTGTAAGTTAGTACCCGAACGCGACCTTCACACTTCTCGTGTGAAACAAATGAACAAAAGGAGCCCATAGCGTTTCCCTAGGTATGGGAGGTGGCAAATAAAAATGTAAACTTTAATGTGCGGTTATTGTAGGCGTATAATCTCAGGCCAGTAGTAGCGTAGACGCGATAGTAGATAAAAAGAAAAGACACCTGCTATGTACATATGAAACGCAACCCACCCTTAATCTTTAAGTGTATTGTTCGACCACTAGGATTAATCACAAGATGCGAAACATAATTACTTTCAAAAATAGGACGGGTCGTGATCATTTTGCCTCTAAAATTACTAAAATTCGTCTAGAAAATAAAAAGATATAAGGACCCAAAGTTAGTACTGCTGTCACGCAGTTAATATATAGACAGAAGTTCGACACCCTTCCTTTAAGCCTTGTTTTTGACCCACTAGACCTTAGGAGTAGAGAGAACAAGTAGGGGCATTTCATAGTCGACATGGCATGTTGTATTTAGCAACTTGAATCACGAAAAATGGTTGAGAAATGAGCTCGCAATTTGGATCAAAAGTTAGTACTGCTGTCACGCAGTTAATACTGACTGCACAGACAACTGACACCCCCTACTTTGATTCATGTATTGACACAGTTATCGACCCTCTGCCCCCACAAACTTTTAGAAGGTGAATCATAGTAGACCTGGCCTAGTTTTTAAAAGTGTTTTTACTTTGCCCAAACGTTAAGTAACGAATCGGCAAATTGCTTTCAAATGTCTGACCATGTAAACACCATGAGCTAAAATGACCAATTTATTTTCTTAGTATAAAAACTGCCAAGCAACCCATACATGTTTAACCTCATTTTTAACGCGTAAAAGGACATTTCTAGACAAAGTTCACTTAACGACTATTATAGACGACCTAACTGAGATTAGAAATATGTTTTTACTTTTCTATATAGCCATCTAACGAACTTGAAATTAAATTGTAAAACTATGCGACACCTTATGTTAAAACTTAGTAATATGTAAGTTTAACCTCAAAAGTGAAACGTTAACATTTCGACTAATCAATTCTCATACTTAGAGACCAAACCAAGGGCTGACCTCAACTAATGAATTAAAGTATATGCAACCTAGTTTCTTAAAAGTCCAAAGTCGTAATTTATATACTTATATTTTAGCCGCGTTGACCCGATAAAGTTGACTACTTTTAAGATAAGAAATTGTTTTAAATATCGTTAATTCAAATATATTTCAAGCACACACTAGGGACGAGATTGCAAGTATTTATATTATTATTTTTCCGTTGAGTGAATATATATTATTTATTCATAGGTTGCGGTTAAAGCCTTTTGCATCGTTCTTCGTGCCACTACTTTGCTTCTACATTATCAATACTCAATGTGAGTTTATAGTCCCCACTTTTATACTTTTTCAATCATTTATCAAATCTCGGGGATGAGATCATGTTTGTTTTACAACATGGATGCAAGTACATTTTAAATTCAAATATTACGAGTTTGCCTAAGTAGCTATAACCCACTATGCCCACCATCATGAACTGTTAATTGCATAGATGTAATTGTTAATTGCATTATGTGAGCGCGAGTGTTATGAATAGATCTATTTGGGAATTAACATCCCCGTTCGGGCAAGTAGCGCTTGCTAGTATTCCGGTTGAACGGAACGACGAACGCATACCATGTCGGACTCATAGGTGTTACGGGTTGAACATCTACATTGGGCACATTATTTATATGTAGTTGATACATACATTGTTGAGCTTCAGTGTCATGAGCTTAGTGCATTTCGTAATACATTTTTGTGATATTGTAATTGCTACTCTATTACAGGGAAATCTTGCTATCCACTTCATTAAATTTATAAACCTATAAATTCACCAACATTATTGTTGACGTTTTAAAACATGTTTCTCAGGTACATAAGTGCTAGGTGCTTACTTGATGTGCATTGGAGTCCAAATAATACAAGATTACTTTTCAAACGACACTTAGAGGTCGTTCTCTCATAACTGGTGCAATGGTATTATGAAGTAACGCTCCCGGAACATCATTTCCGCTGCGACCCATTTTGGGGGTGTTACAGATTGGTATCAGAGCCCTGGCTATAGAGAACTAGGTTGCATATTTTACCTAGACTATAACCGTTTTCAAACATTGCACCATACAAAAAAATTTCAAGGGACATACATACATTACTGGTTTGCATCTGGTATACATGCTTACATAACATGCACCATTTTAGCATTAGTTGGTTATACTAAGTGCTTACATAGGTTATCTACGTGCTTACATTTCCTTACGTGTATCTTAAATATATATAAAAATTATTTATATAAATACTAGAACAATTCTCAAAACATTACGAATAAAACAATGGTCCAAAGAATCTTGCAAGTTTCCATTGTGTTGTGGTGTAGTTATTATATCCATTTGTATCGACATTGTGATTATATCTCACGTACATTGTGTTCTTGTGATTATTAGAATCATGCCTATAACAAGACAAGGAACAAACGACGCCATGACTCCAGAATCCATTCAAGCTATGATCGATCAGGCAATCCAAAGAAACTCTACCCAAACTCAGGATGACGATAGCCAAAATTCAGGAGGAGGAATCAGAAGGCTTGTACAACCTGCACGTGTCTGTACCTATCCCGACTTCATGAAATGACAACCCTTGAACTTCAAGGGAACTGAAGGCGTTGTTGGCTGGTATGTGCTTAATTACACATACCTTTTACCTTTAAAAACGAGCTAAAATAACCAAAAATGGACTTAAAATGCCAA